>BMAC01000290.1:768444-870949 GCA_014905375.1 Phtheirospermum japonicum | reverse complement strand
CCCGGCTCGATTTCTCGTTCTTTTCGCGTCCGCCGGCTTGTCGAACCTCGTCCGCTGCGCTTCCTTGCTTTGTCCGTCCATTCCCGAGTCGAGTATCGACGATCCCAAACGAGCGTGGGCCCCGCTTGGACGTCCTACGGCCAAGAAAAATGGAAACGTGAAAAAACTACGAAAATTAATAACAAAACGTACAAAAACTAAGAAAATCTAGAAATACGAAAAACGGCCAACCCGACTCCTAAATCAACAAAAGCAAGCGAAAAACACGCAACGTGAAACAAATGCTTATCGCTTTCTAGATTAAATTAGTTTTAGAAAAACCGACGATAAGAACGATGAAGAAAACCGACCGCCGATCACATCCATCCTCGAGAGACACGACTCGGGACAACTCACCGCACCTACAGTCGACTCCGTACTATTGCGGAGACGATTTCTAGAGCGTCGAGAAATCATCGATCAAACAGTACCCTAGGCGGTGAGCTGGAACACCAACTGCCATAAGGTAGGTCACACGCCGCTGACGTGTCAGAGGTACAGTACTTGGAAAGACGTGTGGGTATGGCAACCGTTTTGGGAGGTGGGACGACACCATTAATGCTAATTATTAGGCCTGGTCGCAAGGCGGATCTTTAGGGATTCGTGCAAGTACGAGAAATAAGAAACGTGTGTGGGACCTCATTTACTACAGAGGGCCATAGAATTTTACAGACTCTACCCCAACCATTTCGGGGGGAGGAGTTGAAATAAGTCCGACCAGAATTAGGGTAGACCTGAATAAAGGTAAATAAGGAATAAGAAGCTAAGTTGGCTCAGTTCTTAGGAAGGTCTGACCCGGTATTCTCCGAGATAGATTAGATGCGGAAAAGAGGATCGCTGCGGTTCAGAAGTTGTCCTGACCTGGTAAACAATTCCTATGAAATAAACCTCGAAGAAAGAAGATCGGGGTAGGCTTGACGTCTGGACTCACAAGAGGGAGGGAGAGCAGGATCAGGACAGACCTGGTATCTTGACCTCTACCCGGGGGACAAGTGGGACCACTTATTAGAATTTATTACGCAACGGTCCTTGATTCGCGACCGGTGTTTCCGAGATCCCGGATGGGATCCCCACTGAGGAAAAACTATAAATATCTCGGCCTTGAGGCTGAGAAAGGTATGTCATTTCTTGTGCATTCCTTTTCTTGCTAACTAAAAAACCCTTTACACGCTTTCTGACTTAAGCATCGGAGAGGTTTCCACCGGAAAACCTCCGGTGGTCCTTTTCTGACGTGTTTGTGTGTGCAGGTTGGGGTAAAAGCACAGGTTTTAGGTGTGGTCATACTTTTGAGTGAAACAATATTTATTTTGACCAATTTATTTTCTTTACAAATTCTTTATTAGGAGTAATTAAAAAAAATGGCCATTAATATTTAATATATCAAACTTTATTAATACGTTAGAAAAATGTAATAATTAAATAAGATGTTCCAGTAAGTATTATGCAAGCTGTAAGTCTTTTTATTTGATGAATCAAAAGTTATCAGTATTTTTAAATATTATTCTTGTTTTTTAATATTATTTTTTAATATATATGATCAATTGATTATGTTATAAATAATATTTTAGTTAAACTTGTCACAATTAAAATAATAGATACGATTAATTTTGATCAAGGTTAACGTGTTAAAATTTATTCTGAAATACTTCTTCAAAGAAAAAAAAAGTCTATGAACATGTTTTTATTAATGGTGCCAAATGATATCCGTATCGATATTTTGTTATTATGACTTGTAGTCACATTTCACACATATAACTTGAGTACAAACAGAAAATCATTAAAAAAACATATGTAATTTGGTTTGTAACCATTGGTGCCTCTTATTTCTAAATTAAGTAATATTATTAATATTATAAATTTACCAAATTACCTTTACCAGTATTTTTAAAATAAAAATACTATGCCAGTATTTTTAAATAAAAAATATTTGAAAATCTTTTAAAGAATTATTAATGATAAAATTAGTTAAAATAAATTTTAAAAATTATACATAAAATCCAAATAATAAAAAACAAAAATCATATGAAATAAACACAAAACAAAAAATGAACAAAATACAAAAGCAATAATAAAAGAGGTGTCAGATTACGAAATTAATCGAAAGCTTTTACAGTCAGTTTCGTTAAGATTCGTGGCCAATATTTTTGGATAAGGCCCTGTAATATAGGAATTCTAATGTCTACCTAATTTAATATGTTTCAAAAAATATTTTTTACTAATTTTTCTGGCGGTTCGAATAAGTACTTGACAAATTTTGGATGTTTCAAGCCTTACAAAAATATAGAAATTCTAATGTGTACCAAATATAATATAATTCCTTTTATTATATTTTTCTTAACTTAATCTTTGCCTTTTATTATATTATACCTAATGTAATATTTTTTATTATATTTTCTTTAATTCAATATTTGTTTTTATCTTCTAGTATAAAAATATAGACATTCATATATAATAAAAAAAATAACCTAAATTAGTTATCTTAATTAGAAGAAAAGTCACTTATAAAAAAATTAAGTTTAGAAAAAAGTTAATTATGAGAATATATAAATAAGTTGTATTTATAATAAAAGTTAAAATAGTTTTATTCAGAATCTCAATATAAAATATAATTAAATTATTAGTTATTTGCAATGGTCTCAGTATGTTACTAAATATTATTAATGAATTTAATCTAAACATGAAAAGTATAAATTATATAACAATAATTAATAAGTATTGGGTAGACACCGGTACAATACGATACGGGTTGAGATTTTTAAAAACTTATATAAGTGAATTAGGAGTTATTTGAAATAATCTAAGTATGTAACTGAATATTAGTAACGAATTTAATCTAAATGTAAGAAATACTTAAGTATATAATAATAATAACAATAATAATAATAATAATAATAATAATAATAATAATAATTAATATTGATATAACACTGGTACAGTGCTACACAAGTTGGGAGTTTGACACATTTTGATTTTTTCTAATTATGTAACTAATAATTATTAACTAATTTAATCAAAATATTAAAATATAAAATTAATAAATAATAATAATTAATTAATAGATATTAGACTTGAGTTGAAAATATGACATCTTTTGAATCTACAAGTTAAAATATAAATTTACTTAATAATAAAAATAATTAATATGCCTCTCACTGCGCACACACTGCACACCAGAGCTAAAAAATGAAGACGATTCTCTCCTCCGACACCATGGATATCCCCGAGGGCGTGAAGATCAGGGTGAGGGCCAAAGTGATCGAAGTCGAAGGTCCCAGGGGCAAGCTTTCCCGTGATTTCAATCACTTGAACCTCGATTTCCAGCTGAAGGTCGACGCCTGGTTCGGCAGCCGGAAAACCACCGCCGCCATCCGGACGACGCTGAGCCACGTCAACAATCTGATCAACGGCGTCACCAAGGGCTACCGCTACAAGATGCATTTCGTGTACGCTCACTTTCCGATCAACGCTTCCATTACTAACAACGGGACGGCTATTGAGATACGTAACTTCCTTGGCGAGAAGAAGGTGAGGAAGGTTGATATGCTTGAAGGGGTTTCGATTGTGCGATCTGAGAAGGTCAAGGATGAATTGATTTTGGATGGAAATGATGTTGAGCTTGTTTCTCGATCCTGTGCCTTGATAAATCAGAAATGCTATGTGAAGAACAAATATATTAGGAAGTTCCTCGACGGTATCTATGTCAGCGAGAAGGGAGCCATTGCTGAGGTATCAAGCCGCGTCCGTAATTGTAGTATATAATTAGGGTCATATATTTGTGAATATTTTGTGGGTTGTTAATTAGTTTCCTAACTTAGCAAATAATTAACCTAATATGCAGTATATATATTCCGCCTCTCCGAGGAAAGAAATAAGAACAGAACACAGCAGCTTTATTTTGCTGAATAAATATTCTTCTTCACAAATCTGTTCATACAGATTATAACATGGTATCACAGCAGGTTTTAAGAATTGCATAAAACCAATTTTTTTTCCCTTTCCCTCTTCCAACAATGGGTGACGATAGATCAACCACATCCTCTCCATACTATCTTCATCCCTCTTCCAACACCAACATCGTTATCTCGCCAGTGATTTTACGGGGAGACAATTTTGAAGAATGGGCGCGCTCAATGCGAAACGCGTTCAAAGCAAACCACAAGATTGGGTTCGTTGATGGCACCATCAAATCTCCAACACAAACGGAAACCGACAAAATGGCTCAATGGGTACAGGTGAATTCCATGCTCGGCGCTTGGATCCACAATACTCTCGACGGATCAATTCGTTCCTCCGTCACTATTACCGATAATGTAAAGGACATGTGGGATGACATTCGACTACGTTTCTCGGCTGGAAATGGTTCTCGAATTAATGAACTCAGGCACCAAGTTGCAGCTTGTGAACAAGGAGGAGACTCGGTGGTYACCTATTAYGGTAAGCTACGACAACTTTGGCAGGAATTGGCCTCATACTTGAMTCCGCCATGCTCGTGCSCTTGCAMTTGCGGCTCAAAGGCCGCATTGGCAAAGGAACGTGAGGATGAGTTGGTGCAWCAATTTTTATCRRGCCTTGATTCAAATATCTATGGGAATGTCSAGAMCAATRTATTGATGCAAGATCCCCTACCCTCGYTGAACGTAGTGCTCAATAAGGCACAAACACAAGAGAGAAATCATATGATGCACCGCTCATCGGACAAGAAAAATGAGTCTGTTGGATTTGCGATGCAGGGTGGCGCTAAAGGTCGTGGTCTTGTCACTGGAAAAGGGTCTGCAATGCCGACAATTAATTGTGATCACTGCGGAAAATCCGGACATTAGCAGGATAATTGCTTTGAACTTTTAGGCTACCCAGATTGGTGGTACTCTGAAAACCGGGCAGCAGCACGGGGGAGAGGACGTGCGGGTCATGGAGGTCGAAATGGTGGCTCTCGTGGTCGCCACAATACTATGGCCAATGCTATTGGTCGTACCTCTTCTGGTAACACAACATTCAAGAATATCGGCGATGCGGATCGTCAGGCTCTTCCTTCGGTCTCAAATGAACAATGGCAACAACTCATGTCTATGTTTAATTCGGCAAATATGAATTCATCGACTGCAAAGCTTGATGGTAAGACTCTTTAGGCTAGGTGGATCATTGATACAGGTTGCTCTAACCATATGAGCGGGAATAAGAGTCTGTTTACATCTTTGAATAACACTAATCCCTCGCCGGTGGGTTTACCAAACGGCAAACAAGTTATGGCGACAAAAGAAGGGAGTGTGGATTTGGGTGAAAATCCGAGGCTGACAGAAGTTCTTTATGTCCCAGAATTAACATGAAATTTAATTTCTGTCTCACAAATGCTTGCAACCTCATGTTATAGTGTTACATTTACTAATAAGCTTTGTGTCATACAGGACCGCAATTCGAGGATCCTGATTGGAGCGGGTGAACAAAGTGACGGGGTGTATTGGTTCAAACAAATGCGACAAACTCAAGCAAATCGAACAATAGTGATGGACAAACATGAGTTGTGGCATCAACGACTTGGACACCCCTCTCGAAAAGTTGTATCTATTTTACCCTTTCTTGCAAGTAGTACAAATAAAACTCCTAGTCCGAGTAAAGTTCCTTGTGATTGTGAAGTTTGTTTGCGTGCTCATCAAAAGAGAAGTGTTTATCCATTAAGTGATAATAAGGCCGATGACTTATTTTCCTTGATTCATTGTGACATTTGGGGCGATTATAAAGTAGCTTCTAGTTGTGGCGCTTATTATTTTCTTACTATTGTTGATGATCATTCTCGAGCCGTATGGGTCTATTTGATGAGTGCAAAAAGTGAGGTTGGTCAATTAATCAAGGATTTCTGCTCTATGGTGCAAAACCAATTTAATAAACAAGTAAAAATATTAAGGAGTGACAATGGTAAAGAGTTTACATGTTTAAGTCAGTTTTACGCTGAAAAGGGAATTTTGCATCAAACTTCATGTGTAGATACGCCCCAACAAAATGGTAGTGTGGAGAGAAAACATCAACATATCCTTAGATTTGCTCGAGCCTTACGTTTTCAAGCTAACCTACCTATTAGTTTTTGGGGTGAGTGCATTATAACGGCAGCATATGTCATTAATCGGACTCCTACGACCATTTTACAAAATAAATCTACCTATGAAATGTTGTTCGGAAAATCCCCAAATTATTTTCTCATGCGTGTTTTTGGGTGTTTATGCTATGCAAATAATCGTCCTCGAGTGAAAGATAAATTTGGTTCAAGGTCTCGCCGGTGTATTTTTGTGGGTTATCCTTTCGGTCAAAAAGGATGGAGGTTATATGACTTAGACAAGAAGGTTTATTTTATATCAAGGGATGTTGAATTTTTTGAAAATAAATTCCCATATATCAGTAATGATGTTACTGATAATACAACAAAGTTTTCTAACTCAATATCCTCAATCAATGACTTTATAGATGATGACCTGGAGTTAGAAATCCCAAATGCCACTACAAATCAAACACCCATACTGCCAATTCCTCAAATCTCAACTCTTCATGAAAATTTGCCTATAACTCAGCACCTAAACATTCCCTCAGATCAGCCACTCACAACTCAGGATATCCCAAGTTCGTCCACGCCGAYAGAAAATAATGAACATATAGAACCGCTTGGGAAAGGACACCGTATACGTAAACCATCGTCACGTCTCAAGGATTTCATCACTCACACTATCCATATTAAAGAACCCGTCACTCCTACTACTTCACTTTGTTCACCCCCTTCGAAGCGGTCCTCAGGTACACCTTTTCYGCTTGCTTATTATGTTAATTGTGATGCTTTTTCTGTGAGGCACAAAAATTTTTTGGCAGCGATTACAACGGGYGAAGAACCAATATCATTTTCCKAGGCAAATAAAAGTCCAAAATGGCGTATRGCCATGAAAGAAGAGATCGACGCATTAGTCCGAAATGGTACTTGGACTTTGGAGGATTTKCCACTGGGAAAAACGGCACTCGGATGTAAATGGGTCTACAAGATCAAGTATAAAGATGACGCCTCCATTGAGCGTTATAAGGGTCGACTTGTTGTGTTTGGCAATCGATAAATACCCGGGACTGACTTTCATGAGACTTTTTCTCCAGTGGCGAAGATGGTGACAGTGCGGATATTTCTAGCAGTTGCCGTGGCTAGGAATTGGGAGCTTCATCAGATGGATGTACACAACGCCTTTTTGCATGGCGATCTGGATGAGGAAGTATACATGAAGATACCCCCGGGCTTCGCTTCCCCTGTTCCTGGTAAGGTGTGTCGTCTCCGTAAATCATTGTATGGTCTCCGCCAAGCTCCTAGACAATGGTTTGCTAAACTCTGTGCCGCATTGAAGAACCTTAGTTTTCAGCAATCGTATGCAGATTACTCGTTATTTTTTTATGCGAAAGGGCTGTGTCCCTTCATGTCCTTGTATATTTGGATGACTTGATTATTGCAGGGTCATCTCAAGATGAGGTGATACGATTCAAGAAGTATGTCAGTGATTATTTTCACATGAAGGATCTTGGGATTTTAAAATATTAATAGTTTATTATACAATTTTTATGATTTTAAGTTTTGAAATTTATCTATTATTATTATATGATAACATTTTATAAACAAAATAAAAAAAATAGTATTATATTTAAAAATAAAATTCATAGAAGAAGTTAAATTAGATAATAAATACTAAAATTGAATTCTAGGAAATGATTAAATAAATCTAAGAAATAAATAAATAAATAAATAAATATATAATATATATAATATATATATATATATATATATATATAATATATATATATATATATATAATAAAATATCTTAAAACCACACAAAGCTATACCTCTCGATTTAGGTTCTATACATCACTCACTGAGGATCTGATTTTTTATTTTTTGATTTTTTAAATATTTTCTACCATTTTTCAGATTTAGGAAACAATTAATTCAAATTTAATTTCAATTAAATATAATCTTATTGATCTCAGTTTCTTGATTTTATTTTTTTTATTTCAGTTTTAAATATATAAATAAATTTATATAATATATTTAAATAATTTAATTTATAATAACTAGAGATTTATATAGTAAATATTTAATATTTTTTTAATTTCATAAAAATAAGTATTTAGAATTTATCTATAATTAAATTATATTTTTATTTAATTTTAAGATATTAGCAGGTACTATTGAAAATGTATAATTAAGAAATAAAATATATAAATTTATAATTAAATTTAAAATATTTAATTAATAAATTTGAAGATTAAATAAGTATTTTTAGTTCATGATAAATACAATATTTTTTTAATATTATATTAAATTATGGAAAATATATTAATTTTTTAAAGAATTGTTTAAAATAAATAACAAAAAAATTAATATAATACTAAAATAAATTATAAAATCAAATTAGGAAAATATATCATAATTATTTCAAAGTTAATCACAATTTATTATTTTATCTAGTTTAAAACTATTTTGAGATTTAGTTTATAATATTTAATAAAATATAAGTCATGTTTTTTATTTTTGAAATATACTAATTATTTATGATTAAATATTTACATAACGTAACTTATAAAATTCAAATGAATTATATTAGTATTTTATATTATTTTTATATTTTTGTTTTCATTTTTAAAATAATTATATAAAATTTAAAATTATTATTTTATATATTCTTTATGAATTCAAGTTTGGAATTTTGTTTAGTATTATTTTATAACTTTTATATTTTGTTTTGAGTATTATAATTTATTAAATAGTTATTTAAAGTTTTTTTATATATATATATATATATTTATGTAAAGAGTCTTTTAAATCTGGCGGGAATTTGTAACCAAAATAAAATTACTATGACAACTTCATATTTAACGTCACCAAAGAACTCTTTCGTGTCAAAATAATATTGTCGCCATTTTTCGAGAATTGATGACAAATTGTAAGCGTTGTCATGAAAGAAAACTTGTTGTGACACCAAATATCGTCACCATTCTTCAAGGGGACATTAGTGACAAAATCGATTCTGTCCCAACTAGAAACTTATTGTGACACCAAATTCTCGTCACACTTTATTATTATGTTTGTCATAAAATGTGTTTTCCGAGCCTTTTTTTTGTCATCCCAAAATTGTGACAAAATACATTTAAACGTCATTAAATATAAGTATTCATGATGAAATCGGTGAACAACTGTGACAACAATAAATGTTGTCATAAAAGGGTGTTATTCTATGACGAAATTAAAAAACGTCAATATTGTTTAACATACTATGACGAACTTTTCTGCGTGGAAAAAAAAATCGTCACTAAACTTCGGATTTCTTGTAGTGTTACATCTAAAAGTGGCAAGCTAATATTGACGTTCTTTAATAGGTTATATAGTTCCATTAATCTTTTGTTCTCTTTAGCTGGACGCAAACGGCTTGGGAAAGGAACAACATCATTGATCGGTGTTGTCAACTGCTTTGGCTGTGATGCTTTAAGAACATCGTTTTGGGTTAGGGAACCATGCGGAATCGTCCCTTTTATGGATCCAGGAATATATCTGTTGAGGATTTTATTCTTGGGAATAATTCCTTATTTAGTTGTTTGCCTTTCTTGGGCACAAAAATAAGTTAGGAAACTAGATTTAGGAATATATTGTGTTTCCTAGTTTATGTTTAAGACTTTATTAGTTTCCTAGATTGTGTTTAGGATTTGTTTTAGGTTTTACCAAGTTTAGGATTTTATGTTTGTCTATTTAAGACAAGGATTCCTAAAGCTTGAGACACGATTTTTGAGCACGGGATTTTGAGAGGACAAAGGACGTAAGACAAAGACGCACGACGAGCAAGAAAGAAGAACACGAAGAACTACTTGGAGCCATTGATCGTGATTAACAAGCTCTTCGAAGTTGAGTGACCAACAGAGAAGATCTTTCCATTCCGGCAACAAGTATTTAGTATCAGGTTTATTGATATTTAATTTTCATATATTACTTTATATTCTTGTATTGAGCGTGAACAAGCAAGTAATATAGTTTTTGGGTTTGTACACCCAAGTTCACAAGTACTTTTACTTGTGATCTAAATTTGTTATTTCGTATTCTTATCATTTTATTCCACTGCATATTTTATATTTTACTCTGGTCGATGTTGCTAACCAGTGTTGTTAAACATTCACTTACAACATCGTAAAATTGAGACTTATTTTCAAAACTATAGACCTTCAAATTATACAATTGGCATCTAGAGCGGGTTACTTAACCTTTTAAGTACTGATCCTTATTTATCTAGGTACTATGGATAATTCGAGGAAGAAGAGCATGGTTGCTACAGAGGATGTCAATGATTCCGAGTCAACTGAACCTGATCCATCCTTATTTAACAATGTTGTGTGGGACGACGACGTCCATGTTGGTTTGCTTGAAGACAACATCGTGTGCCTGATTGTCGAGACCACTGATTACCTTGAGGAATACGAGCAGCTGATTATTGATCACCAAAAATTGTTTGTTAGTTGGGGAAAACAGGTACTCAAGGCCAAAGATCTCGTGAAAGAAGTAGAAAAGCTAACCAAAGAAAAGGATGATCAGCTTGACATAATTGTTCGCTTGGAAACGTCGCTCACCAAGAAGGATGCTGAGCTAGAAAAGGTGAAAACCGAGTTGAAGGAGGCCCAAGAAACCCTCACAAACCTCAACAAAGGCAAGGCCACGGTGGATGAGATTYTGGAATYGAGTATCCCRAATTGTTCAAAACAYGGGATTKGATACAAGCATGTTMAAAAGCCAGTTTCAAGTCAAAAGGTGAAGTCGACCAAACGCCACWAGAGAAGAAGAAGACAATAYGTATGCCATCATTRTGGTGAACCAGGTCACATACGACCATACTAATGGAATCTTATTGGCAAGCAATCTCATTTTAAAAGGTCGAAGTTGACTGCTGAATCCCATGTTKGTTCCTRTCTTACCAACATCAATACCAACACCARTTTCAAAMAAGTGTGGGTCAAGARAAATAGTGTCAAGTGCAATATGATCCATACCTCCCTGAAATCTCATGTCCCTGGAGCCTGGTATTTTGATAGTGGATGCTCCAAGCATATGACAGGCTCAGAAGAACTACTTTCCAACATAGTCAGATTTCGAGGTGGAAAGGTAAAGTATGGTGGAGGCGCAAATGGCCAAATCATTGGCCAAGGAACTCTTCGTGTTCTCGGCGTCGTAACTCTGAAGAATGTGTTTTTGGTAGAAGGACTTACTGCTAACTTAATAAGCATAAGTCAACTTTGCGACGGTGGATTTAGTGTCAAATTCAACCGTGAGAAGTGTGAAGTCTATGAGGAGAATGATCCGTGCATCCTCATTGGTCAGAGGACTTCAGATAACTGTTATCAAATCAACAGTGATGCCTTTTGCAAATTGTCTCAACTAAGTGATGCTGAGGTGTGGCACCAAAAACTTGGGCATGTCAGTTTCAAAATGATGGAAAGTTTGGTCAAAAAGGATGCTGTGATCGGACTACCTAAACTCAACACTAAAAACATTCCAGTTTGCGAGGCATGCCAGAAAGGTAAGCAAGTCAGGGTGCCACATCCAATAGTACAAAGTCTCACTACCTCATATTGTTTCGAAATCCTTCATATGGACCTTTTGGGACCACTTGAAGTTGAGAGCCTTGGTGGTAAAAGGTATGTTCTTGTGCTTGTAGACGATTTTTCCCACTTTACTTGGGTAGAATTTCTAAGAGAGAAATCTGAAACTTTCGAAACTTTTAAAAAACTTGCAAAAAGGTTGTGTGTAAGTTTTGGTGTGAGTATAGGTAAAATAAGGTATGATCATGGGAAAAAATTTGAGAATGCATCATTTTCAAAATATTGTTTCAAAGTTGGTATAACTCATGAATTTTCTTCACCCATCACCTCCCAACAAAATAAGATAGTCGAACGCAAAAATAGATCTCTTATAGAAATGTCTAGGACTATGCTTATTTCAAATGGGGTTACTAAACGTTTTTGGGCAGAATCAATGAACACTGCTTGCCATATAATTAATAGGGTGTATTTTAGACCAGGATCTTGTGTTACTCCCTATGAATTATTGATGGATAAAAAGCCAAATTTGAGTGATTTTCATATTTTTGGGTGCATTTGTTATGTGCTAAATGATAGAAATCATCTTGTTTCAAAGAGTGATAAATGTGTTTTCATGGGATACTCTCGAAATAGTCATGCATATAGAGTGTTTAATCTTATAACGTGTTGCATGATTGAGTCGGTTAACGTCAAGTTTGATGATTTGATGAGTGGTTTTAAACCTGCTGAGGAGTATGATCTGGTTTATGATCAAAATCCTCAAAATAATGTCACACTTCCTGTAGATGAAAGTGCAGGTATTGAAAACAGAGATGCAGGTGCTGAACCCAGAGATTTGAGTGATGTTGGTAACAATGTTGATACGGGGATAACAACATCAGAACCAACATCAACTTCAGCCGCCGCAAAATCACATTCTAATCCAAGTGTGGTGAATCCAGCTGAACCCATTGACTTGAATCAGAGAAATATTCCTTCAAGAATTCAGAAGAATCATCCTATGAGCCAAATTGGAGATTTCGATGAAAGAACTACAAGAAAGCGACAAATAAATTTCAAAGAGATGGTAAAGTTTGTTTGCTTGTTTACTAATTGTTCTAAAACTAGAGAATATTTGTATTTTTCCAAAACAGAGCCCAAACGAGTAGAGGATGTTCTTAAAGCCGAGTATATTGCAGCTGGAAGTGCTTGTACACAGTTATTGTGGATGAACTAAATGATAGAGGACTACGGTCTACATAGAAGAACATTGACTGTGCTCTGTGATAATTCCAGTGCCATTGATATCTCGAAAAATCCAGTCCACCTTTCTCGAATCAAACACATTGACATAAGGTACCACTTTATTCGAGACTTGGTTGAGAGGAAGATAGTTAGTCTTGAGCATATAGGGACAGTCAAACAGCTTGCTGACATCTTCACTAAGGCATTAAATTTCGAGAACTTCTCTCGTTTGAGAAGAGATCTCGGTATGTGCATTGTCTGAACCAATGTTGGTTTGTGATGTTGTGACACCTAATATCAACATCAGTCACAACATCTGTATAATTTTTCATGCTTTTTTTATCTTTCTTTTCATACATAATTCTAATGCATTGAGTCTGATTGAAAGTGCGATAAGGTCCTGTGTTACAATAAAAGTGATAGCAAAAAGAACCAACCTCTTCAATTGGGTGATTGTGGGACTTTCCCGCAGAAACAGGTTTTCTCCCAGGTCCAAAAACAAGAGGTTTTTAACAGCAATTGCTGAAGATTTAAAGATTCAAATCCCTTCAATGATGAAGAAAATCTAGATACAAAATGATCCAATCTTTAAATATCACCTTCTTGAGAGATCTTGACGTAGTCATTAACTTGGGTTAAGGGGTAAGTTTCCATTGACCTCACCTAAAGCAATGTTGGTTTATAATGTTGTCAGTAATAAAAAGCAACATTGGATCAAGTCACTGAAATCATTATATGTTTTTGTATATTCTTTTAAGTCATGATTTTTAGGCATCTCGTAGGACATTCATACTTTGTGAAGATGCCATCTTGTTGTGCGTGTTGTTGCTTGTGTTTTTTTTGTCTTTCTTGACTCTTAATTCTTGTTTTGAATCTTGCTAACCGCGTGTTTCAGTGGTGTTATAACAGAGGATTGGACGGGTAATAAGAGGTTAATTTGGCGAGTGAAAAATTGCTTTGCAAAGAATTTATTCAACTGTGGTGATGGTTTATAAAAATCTAGCTCTATCTCGGTTTTCTAAGTAGTTGAGATTTATGGTTTTTACTTCCAAAATTGAGATGATGGAGTAGTTGAGTTGAGATCATGTGTCTTATTTTGAGAAAGAGTGGGGGAGTTATTTTTATAACTTTACTTTGTTCATCCTCTTCTTTTATCTGTTGCTTACAACTTTTCTATATTGACAAAGTTAAGGTTTTTACTTTTTCTTTCTCTCAATTTTACTGCCTACGACACTCGATTTTGTGTTTGTGGTTGTTTCTAATTCTCTTGCAGAATGTCGAATTCACCATCACCCAGCAAAGCTCCAGAAACAGGTTGTGCGTCTAGATAATAAGAAAATTCCACCCAAAGAGAGAGAAGAAGAAGTCCTCAACTGCCGTATCAGCCCATGTTGGTACTGGTGTTGTGTCACCGAAACCAAACATCCCCTGCAGACAATCCTGCCTCCTCTCCAAGCTTCGATTCTGACAATGTTCCATTTGCCAGTGCACCGATGTCAACAACTGCCTCCGACCACTCTTCTAGCTCTGATGAGGCTCTGTCTCAAGCTTTCGAGATTGAAGACATGGAACCAATCTCCATGAGGTTCTTGGCGAGTGAAGCTGAAGAGCTGTTCTTGGGATTTCAAAATCGAGGCATGATTGTTGAGCGCCAAATCCCCATTGATGTTTTCGTGAAGCAGATTCTGTTTACCTTCTTTAGGCACCGAGGCAACTCTTAGAGCTGGTGTCATGTCCGGTGTTGGTTCTGGTATTACCAACATCAGTACCAACATGGTTCATTTTTCTGCTCCATTTGTCTTAGCCCAGATTACTTTGTTTGATAACTATGTTGCACAGCACCAACCTGGTCCTTTTGCTTTCCGAACAAAAAGGGGGAGAAAAAGACGCTGCTGTGAATTCATTTTTGTTTGTTTTAAACAATGCTTGCTTCATTTAGGGTTTTTTTTTTAATTTAGGGGGAGATTCTAATTTAGGGAGAGTTTTTAGTCTTTTGATTGTTGAGGATTTTATTCTTGGGAATAATTTCTTATTTAGTTGTTTTCCTTTCTTGGGCACAAAAATAAGTTAGGAAACTAGATTTAGGAATATATTGTGTTTCCTAGTTTATGTTTAAGACTTTATTAGTTTCCTAGATTGTGTTTAGGATTTGTTTTAGGTTTTACCAAGTTTAGGATTTTATATTTGTCTATTTAAGACAAGGATTCCTAAAGCTTGAGACACGATTTTTGAGCACGGGATTTTGAGAGGACAAAGGACGCCAGACAAAGACGCACGACGAGCAAGAAAGAAGAACATGAAGAACTACTTGGAGCCATTGATTGTGATTAACAAGCTCTTCGAAGTTGCGTGACCAGCGAAGAAGATCTTGCCATTCTGGCAACAAGTATTTAGTATCAAGTTTATTGATATTTAATTTTCATATATTACTTTATATTTTTGTATTGAGCGTGAACAAGAAAGTAATATAGTTTTCGGGTTTGTATACCCAAGTTCACAAGTACTTTTACTTGTGATCTAAATTTGTTATTTCGTGTTCTTATCATTTTATTCCGCTGCATATTTTATATTTTACTCTGGTCGATGTTGCTAACCAGTGTTGTTAAACATTGACTAAGAACATCGTAAAACTGAGACTTATTTTCAAACCATAGACCTTCAAATTTTACAATATCTATTAGAAGACTTATGAAGCTGATCTACTGGTTTAGAAACATCTTCCTTGCTAGGAGTTGGTGTCTTGTACTCGACTTCGACTTCATAATCTAGGTCAACTATTCTGTTATCAATCTTCTTGCCGCTGTGAAGGACATGAACTCCCGAAGCTTGCTCTGCCTGGCTTGGAAGTCTATCCTTCTCGTTTGAAATCCTGTCCATATCGGCCGATAATTGACCCATCATTATTTATAATTTTCTTTGGCCAGTTTAATTCTGAAGAGAGTTTTTAGTGAGGTCGTTAATAGATTTTCTTATTTAATTCATTTCATCTCTAGCTTCATTTCTAAACTGCTCGAGTCCATCCTGATTTCTAATAGTTCTGGCCACTTGATTCTGCTGCCAAACCAATAGTTGATCATCAGTTTGAACTTTAGTTGGCACTTACCCCTGCATTTGGAAATTATTTGGGGGTGGTGGTGGTGCTTGCGCATGTGGTGGTGGGTATTACGGGTCGGGTGGCATATAATTTGGGTTTCCTGGGCCACACCTAAAAAGGGGAGAATCACGTCGCGCGTTGAATTTCTTTGTGGGTTGCTGCCCTGAATGTGGTTGGTTTGAAAAATCCTTGATGGCGTTAACGTATTTTTGCTGTTCATTGTTGTTTCGACACATGTCTGCTAAATGTTCAGGGGATTCGCATTGGTAACACGTCACAGCGACCTTCCTTGAAGAGGCCTTGCTTGCCTGCTCAACTTTCCAAGCTGCTAATTGCTCGTTAAAGATTTCCCCACATGCTTCCTTGATCGTAAAACCATCTCGTACCAAAGCTATAGATCCGTCATCTTTATCAGTCTCGATTATTTATACTGCATTCACTTATAAGTTACAAGGTCGAGAGTTGGTTTGTCTAGATTTTCCGCTTTGCTTCTCTAACACTTGTCTTGCCTCAGGGGCCGTTAAATCTCTGAAATCTCCTCTGGCCGCTATTTCAACTTCACTTTTCCACATGTTCAAAAAACCATCAAAGAAAAATTGTTTAGTCATCTCGGGAGAGTAGTTATGGTGGGGGCATGCTTGCAAAATCGTCTTGTAACGCTCCCATGTTTCATGAAATAGCTCTCCCTTCATCTGTTCAAAGGTAGCAATTTGCCTCCAAAGATGTCCCGTTGTTTGTGCTGAAAAGTATTGATTTAGGAACTTCTTGCTTATCATCTCCCAATCAGTTAACGATCTAAGTTCTAGGGATAGTAACCACGACTTCGCTTTGTCCTTCATGCTATACGGAAAGAAAATCATCTGCAACTCCTCCTGGTTAAGGCCATTAACCACAAATCTGCCCACTTCATTAATGAAACAGTTTAAAAATGCCAAAGGGTCTTCATGGTCACTTCCGTGAAAGGTCTGGAGTAAATTAATTTGATGTGATTTAATCTCCACTTCCCTTGCAGTTGGTCCAAGAACAATTGCCGACCTAGAAGGCATAACCTTAGGACGTGCCAAATCACGCTGTCTAGGTGCTCGAGCATGCCTCGGTGCTCTGTCTCGACGATAAACTTCCTCATATTCACTCTTGAAATCTCGAACATCTTGGTCGTCGAACCATTCATCTACAAGTTCTCGCTGAGGGGGTGGTCTGTCAGAATAATCGTCACGTACGTTCTTGATGTGTCGTGCATTTCTTCCTCTGTTCTTTGTCTTTGTTGGTGCTCGTTCCAATGGTGTTGTGGTTGAACTTGGTTGCGGTTCTCTTCCATATTCTCCCCTACGTCTTTGTGTTTGAGGTAAGGGAAAATCATTGTTTATAGAGTCGAATAATTCGTTATGGCCGTCTCCATGATTTGATTGTCTCGCCATTGTCTCAGGAATCTCATCACACACAAAATCTGTATCTATAGAAGAAACGCTCTTGGGAACGGGTACGGGCCTTGGTCTTGTTTGTTTCGCTCTATGGATGTCGTCAAAGAATGGTACAAGATCAAGGTGAAGTGAACGTCTACCTTGCATAAACTCAACAAAACATAAACATGCCAAGCGGCAAAATCCAAACTAAGCACATGTATGCAAAGAAACGATGAAAGTAAAATAAAATAAACAAAAATCTTTGACTCCTTATTGTTGTCCTTGGCAACTGCGCCAAAGTTTTGAACCAAGCTTTTGTGCACACCAATTATATATATTTTAAATTAAAACATTCAAGCTTGCTCGCAAGAGTACGAGGACACTTTTAGGCTGGAAAGTTGACTCGAATCTTCTCTCAAGGACAACAAAACTCGGGGTCTTAGAAGTTTGTTAAGGAAAACGTAAATTCAAATATTTTCTTAGGGGTTTTGTTTGAAAGTGATTAACAACTAAGGAATTGAAAAGCAAGAACATAAATTTAAATCTTATTTAACTAAGCTAAATTTACTGACTTGAATTTAAAAGATTATGATTAACCTATCTCAAAAACCTAAGTTTACGAACTAACTAATTATCTAATAGTAACTCACTTAAAATTCTAAACACAGCGATAACTTAGATTCAAATTGAAAACGTAGCGGAACTTCAAATTCATAATCGAAGTCAAATAATTCAACTTGCATAAACGAACCTAAGAAGCATGCATAAACTCAATTAACCTAAAGTAATTACTAACCCTAATTATTAAGTAGTGCTCTAAGAAAACCTTAATTAAATTCTAAATGCAGTGATAATCAAGTATTATAAACGAAATTGAATTACTTAAACGAATCTCAAAAGCATAAGAAAACTAAACTAGCATGAAGCAAGTAATATCATGAATCACAAAGCATAAACAAACTTAATTAATGTAAACTAAATTTCATAAATAACTTCAAGGAATTTGAATTTCCAATACTCAATCATAAATCAAATAACTAAATTAAAACTGAAATATCAACTCAAGAATATCAAATAAAAGCAATTATCCAATACTTCAACTATGAAAAGTAAAACTAAGAAAACAAATAAAAGATAAGAGTACTTATTAAGTCTGAGAATTGCAGAAAATTCTCCATCAACTCTGAAGAAAACGGTAGATCTCAGACGAAAACGTGGGCTGCGTAAACTCGAACGTCTTTGGGACTCGCGAACCTTGATTTCTCGATCTTGATCTTCAATCTATTCTAAAGGGTGTTGAAAACATGCTTCTAACCCTAGGAATACTTTTTGGTAACCTTATTATGACTATAGTATGCTGCAAAGTCATATTAATGGTGTGGTATTTATAGAATTCCGATTTCTTGGAGAATAAGTCACTTAAGTCGGTTACTTGGCCCGATAACGGTAGCACTTGGAGGTTAAGAGCTACCGCTAAAGCTATATCTAATGTCTCTGTTGCCTCCTAACGGTGATGGTAACGGTACGGTTGTAATCGTTAAGCTCTCAGTCCACCTTCAGCGATTACGTAATGGTGCAGGTAACTGTGCGGTAACCTTTAGGTGTAGCGGTAATGGCTACCGCTAAAGCTAACCGTTATATTCAAAAACTTGCTACTTCTTTGCCGAAATGCTCGATTCTTGTCTCTTAATCATCAATCTTCATCTCTTACACGCTGAGCTCCTCTGGGGGATTTTTCCCTCATTTTTGGGCAAAATCGAGGGAAAACCCGAGGGAATATTTCCCTCGGAAAAACCCTCCTCGGTAAATTTTTCCGAGGGTTAATTTCCCTCGAAAAATTTAATCGAGGGAAAAACCGAAGGTCTTAACCCTCGGAAAAATCAAGGGAAAACCTAGGGCAGGCCACCTTCGAGATTTCCGAGGAAACTTACCCCCTCTGTTTTCCGAGGGTAAGTTTCCCTCGGAAAACCGAGGGGGTAAGTTCCCTCGGGAAACCGAGGGCCATATGTTTTCTCAGAAAACCGAGGGCAAACTATTCCCTTGATTTTTTGATTTTTCGAGGGATTTTCGAGGGAATTTCCCCTCGATTATTTATTTATTTTCTTAAATAATTTTAAATTTCAATTTTAATTATAATTCCTGTTCAATTAATAAAATAAAGTTTATATCCAAATCAAATTGTCCTATGGATTGGGAAGGGGGTACTGTTGGATACGAGCATACAGGTTAGCGATCTGGGCATTCATCTTCTCCTGAAATGTCTCGTGCTGCCGGCGCTGATCCTCAAGCTGCTCCACACGTCGTCACTCAGACTCGGCGTATTGCTGCTGGATCGCCTCAAGATCCATCCTATGCGCCTCCTGAGCTCGTCTGGTGACCTCCAACTCCTCCCTCTGAGCCTGGAGCTGCGCCTCGAGCTCTCTGACGTGGGTCCTATCAGCCTGGGAGGAGGTGGAAGAAGAGCGGCCTGTTAGAAAACCCTTCGCAGCAGCCACCACCTTCCCATACGAGCTGGTGCCGTAATGCCATCCCTTGCTCGACCCGACGACCTCGAAGAAAACCCGATCAGGGTCAACCTCGCTACTCGCATCCTGGGAAGACGCACGTTCCTTTTCCTGCTCTAGCTGTCGCTCGTACTCCTCTTGAAATACAACTTGTTATTAAAAAAAGTCTAAATTGAAATCAAAGAACAAGTTAAAAATAAGAAAGAGACTCACATTAATATTACTAGATCTCGTATCGATCCACGCGCCGTCTTTCATTTGGTGCGTACGTACAAAAAGATCGTACACCTTAGCCGGCTCACCCGTCTCCTGCTCATGTATCCAAATAGAACTTTCAAATAATTAACATTAAAATTAAACAAATAAATATTATATTATTATATTCTAAAATTACTTACGATATCCAAAGCATAATCGATACTAGATCTAGCCCCCCCCGTGTGCTTCGACATACCTTTACCCGACCCAGCAGGCTCGCTCCTCCTGTTCCATCTGCACTGCTCGGATTTGGCCTTGTTCTCGGGCTTATCCCACTCGACCTTCCAAGCCCTAGTTGAGATGCATGATATATAACATGGTATAAATTATATGTTATAAATAAAAAATTCTAATTTAATAAGAAAACATATAACAAAATTGTTTACCTATGGACCTCCTCGATAATGCATCCCGGCCTCTGACCACCCTGGGCGGCAATATACTACTTATACTCGTTCAGCTGCCTCCCGTACTTCTCCCCGATCATCCGAAAAAATACATCCCGTATCTGTCGATCACTATACTCCTCCCGGTCCCAATAACAAATCTCCTGCAATATAAAATAATAATTACAATTCAATTGATACATATGATTGTGTAGTTACGGTAAATATTAACAAATTTGGACATGAAATAATAATTACCTTAAACATCTCCCACCATAAAGCCTTAGTCTCCTTAGGGACCGCCTTATAGAACCACCCGGCGGGATGGAGTTCCTTCTCAAAAATCTCCCGGAGTATAGTGGTCACCTTGGCCTGTCTGTTGTGCAGCCTGTATTCAATTGTGTTTTTTCTTGTTACGAATATAATTTAATCATAATAATAATTACAATTTTAAAAATTATTTATTTACTTACTTGTTCCCTGCAATAAAATCAAGAACTCTCCACCCCTATGGTGGAACCAACTGATGTGATGTATTCGCGTCGGATGGGGTCTGTGATGGTGTATGCGACGTCGATGTCGGGGTCTGCGTCTGTGTCTAATAAGGTGTCTGCGCTAAATGATTAGTACCGAGACCCATGTAGTCGGTGTCGAAATCAGCTAAACGATTAGCCGACCCCATATCTGATCGACCCACGCTACCGAAAACTCGACGCAACGGCATCTGATAAAATTATTAGATAATTATACGAGAATTTTACAAAATACCAGTATATATTATATACCAAACGTATTAATAAATCCAAATTAAAAAAAATAGTTAGAAAAAAGTGTATTTTACAATAAGAATAAATTACATATATTTCAACCAAACTAATCACTTTCACTATTAAAGGTATCACCAAACTCATCTTCATCYGTATCTTGATCGGTAAGTAACTCTTCTTCTGTATCATCA
Organism: Phtheirospermum japonicum; assembly: GCA_014905375.1. Classification (NCBI taxonomy): domain Eukaryota; kingdom Viridiplantae; phylum Streptophyta; class Magnoliopsida; order Lamiales; family Orobanchaceae; genus Phtheirospermum; species Phtheirospermum japonicum. The sequence continues at coordinate 849,492 of BMAC01000290.1, read as the reverse complement.
TTTGTCTCGTTACCAAGTTCCTCCACGTAATTATCATTGAGGTCGTGCAACTAGAAATCGACATCATCGAGTTGAATCGGACTGGGTGTAATTACAGCTTCCTCTTCAAATGATTCTTCTGGTAGAGGCTCGATAAACTCAGCATTTGATCTCGCCTTGATTTTACACGTTGCCCACCAGTCCAATTCGTCTCGTCTCAAACTTGGGTATGCACAATAGTATACTTGTGCAGCTTGTGAAGCAAGTACAAAAGGTTCATATCGATTAAACCTACGCTTATGATTGATATCGACAATATTATAATTTGGATGAAATTTTGTGCCTGCAATTGTTGGATCAAACCATTCGCAATTGAACAATAGTGTGTTTTTCTCCGTTCGACCGGTGTATTCGAGCTGCACAATTTCTATGAGATGACCGTAATAATCATATTCGGTTGCCCCATAAGTTGACCCTTTAATACATACTCCACTGCTCGATGTTGCTTTGTTAGATCCGTGCTCCAGTGTGTGAAATCTATAACCATTTATCTTACATCCGGTACATGTTTTCACACATATTGATGGACCCTCAGCTAGACTCCTAATGTTCGATCACATTGTTCGAATGATCTCTAGCCTATAACATTGACAAATTCTTTTTACTTCTGGAAATATATTATATAAATAGATACCATAATTATATGATATACATCTCGGTATCGAATGTCTTACGTAATGTTTGAACCAATTGGCAAATTCATTTCCTATTTTCCGTCGATCCTATCATCAGTAATTTTTGGTTAGAGACGTTGAATGCTCTTCGTGTAAATACTACATATAATGTTACACAATTGAGGAAAAAGTATTAGTACATTTATATATATGTATAGATTGACATTATATATTGGAATGAGTATTCATACCTAACATATTATTCGACCTCCTCATAACTTCGCAACACGTATATCCTTGCGGCGTTGTATTCTGTTTCACTTAGAAACCTTTTTCCCTTTGTACCAAACGTCTCTCCACATTTCTTAAACACCGAGAGAATTTTATCACCGTCATCCACACAATTCTGACCGCCGTCATTTCTAGGAAAATTTGTTCTTTTAGTTGAAACGTGATCTTTAAAATAATAATAACTAAAATTTGTTGCCTTATCGACAAGATATGCGGTTGCTATCGAACCTTCAACACTCGCCTTATTTTTCACGCTGTTCTTTAGTTTTCGAAGATATCTCTCAAACGGTTACATCCATCTATACTGTACTGGGCCAGCAATTCCCGCTTCATACGCATGATGAACGGGAAGATGCTCCATCGAGTCAAAAAAACTTGGAGAGAAGATCAGTTCCAGTTGACACAATATTAACGGAATGCCACGTTCAAGTCGACTCATATCTTCGGTGCGAAGGACTGTTGATGTGAGATCCTTGAAAAACAAACTCAATTTGGTTAGAGCCTTCCACACGTTCGGAGGAAGCAGTTCACGAAAGGCTATTGGTATCAACCTCTCACTAGTGCAGAAACTGCATATCCAGAAGGGTAATTCTGCCTATCCAGAAGGGTATTCTGTGCGTTCTGTAGTGACATAGTTCTAGAAAGTCTGTACTTTCCAGAACATTTTTTTTACCCTTCTGGATTGACAGACTTTCTAGAAGGGTAAAAAAAAGCTGTTCTAGAAAATATTTTTTCTGTTCTAGAATGGTACCATCCTATATTGATCATCTATTTTCGAGATCGGTTTTTTCTATTACCGTTCTGAAAAGTGGAACATTCCAGAACGGTATTTTAAAAAACCGTTCTGGAATGTCCCACTTTTCAGAACGGTAATTGAAAATACCGTTCTGGAATGTTCCACTTTCCAGAACGGTTTTCTTCAATTGTCGTTCTGAAAAGTCCCACTTTCCAGAACGGTATTTTCAATTACCGTTCTGGAATGTACCACTTTTCAGAATGGTAATTGAAAATACCATTCTGGAAAGTGGTACATTCCAGAACGGTAATTGAAAATACCTTTCTGGAAAGTGGAACATTCCAGAACGGTAATTTCAATTATCGTTCTGAAAAGTGGGACATTCCAGAACGGTTTTTTAAAATACCGTTCTGAAAAGTGGAACATTCCAGAACAGTTTTTTAAAAAACAGATCTGGAATGGTTTTTTATAATCAACCAGAATACTGGAAAGTTCTCCCTGTTTTTACCAAATATAAAAAATTATATAAACAATATTAAAAACACCAAATCTCAATTGAAAATATACTACAATATTCATCAATCCATTCAAAGCACCCCAAAACACCAACTACAATATTCATCAATCCATTCAAAGCACCCCAAAACAACAAAAAAAAACCCACAATATTTTTCATCAAGTGTTCAAAACAACAATCACTACAATTCACATACCAAAAAAGGTTTCATCAAAGATATTTGTTCTTCAAACCAAAATAAAATGCAGTCGCACCCTCAAGTAAAGACCTCTAGAAAACACTCGGCCCAACGTCTACGAACTACGTCAATGTCATCATCCGAATAAGGTCCCTCCATATTGAATACCTACACGCAATACACACAATTCAGGAAATAYKTACAACTCACGCAATACGCACAAMTCATCACAAGATATCAATTGACAARTTTTGAATTAATGTAAATTGACCRGGATACGATTTGACTTCTACACCAAAATGATAATAATTTTGATTTATTAAAATTACCTTTTCGAATGAGTCAACAATATCTAGTTTGATGATCTCAAGCATATGTCGCATAACAAAGAGCCCGCATTCATCAACCTCACTTTGTTTGCAACACTAGAAATAAATAAATAAATTAATTAATATTCAACATATAAATCAACATAATTTGAAATGCTTTCGGCTGTATTTCAAACATTTTGTTGAATCTTAAAGTTTGCTATACATCAACATAAATTACCTTTGGATAAACCCACTCAAGCTTCTTGAATTGTCGTGAGTGTGTCCCTTTCATTAATTGGTATACATTGAATGCTCTATATCAAAATAAATTAGAAAAGCATCAATTAGATGACAAATAAAAGTAATGAAAATAAAATTCTAAAGAAAACATATGTCTCAATCTTAGAGGAAATATTTTTTTTGGGTTTTCTTTGAAAACAGCAAAACCAGGCCACATAATTGTACTTGGGGCAAAGAACCATCAATTGCCAATGAGTCCTACAAAATGTGAAACAAGACATAATTTATTAGATCAAGAGATAAACAATTATGAATTAAAGAAACTTCTTACTCATAGATAGGTGCRAGGAAGCACTCAAAATCCCTTTCTCCAATTCTTTCTTGTATCGTTTCTTCGATATTGCCATGCTGAAAAATTAAATGGACTAATCAATCCGAATTTATCGTTTTTCTGTGATGATCTTAATTCGTTATACAGATACCTACAACATTGTAATAGTTTAAAAAGTTTGTATGGAGTTTGATATTGTTTTTAGGTTCCAAAAAATTAATTGTAAAGTTTAGAGGCAAAAGAATACTTGTTGTAAAATTGCATGACCGAAATCGAAATCTTCCGAGTTACTAACATCCCCATGATGTCCTCTTGATTTATGTACACTTCGACTGTCTTCAGACTCACAAACCCGGCTTCAATACATACATACTTCGGTTGATTAATATCGGCTACCGCAAACCGCAAAGTTTTCAACACATCACTTTGAGTTTTGGATGCAGACTGGGGTTTTGGAAATAGTTCCTTTGAGAAATTCCCTACAAAAATAATTATAATATGTTAGTTCTAAAHAATTAGTAGAATTATAATAACTACTTTTTCTAATAATAAGAATTATAATTACTACTATTGTTAATAATTACTATTTTTAACTATTACTAGTTTTGGGTTTGATTAGCAAATATTGTAGAAATTGGGGCTGAATTATAATTAATTAGATTGACGTATTAATAATAAGAATTTCTTAACATGCAAAATTCAAGCTAATTACTATTAATATTGTTAATAATAAGAATTATAATTATTATTATTGTTAATTATTAATATTTTTAATAATCAGAATTATAATTATTTTACAACACAAACTATATTTTATATATTACCTATAATATTTATGTAGATAAAAATGAGAGATAAGTACCTTTCGACCAACACGCTCAACCAACCTTCTTGGCMAAAMAATGAAATTATTTGGTGCTTCTCCAACCTTAGAGACCTCTTCTGTCGGGAATGGAACTTAAGCATCTTCTACTACAACTCGTACCACTGTCACTCTCACCTCATMAACTTTCATTTTCTTGTGGTGTACAATTGACCCCAAGTCGACAAGACGGCCAYATGCAACCAATCTCCWTTGTGGATCCTCAACATATAACTCATATTCATCATTGTGTTCWTYGTGAGGGGCCAAAAGATCCGGATCCTGATCCGCAAAAGTATTACTCCCTTTTGCACTATCGACTCCTGGAGTGATGGGCTGTCCGGCGGATGTGGCTTGGGAGCTCAAAATCATTTGTATCTTCTTCTCCATTTCAGCAATGGTGTTATTGAATTCCGCTYGTGACACCATTCCACTACGTTGGYRTTGGTTTCCGAAGTAGGTACTCACTKTATATCCTTTCCCAACTCCTCTTACACGGCTAGGATGATCGGGCTTGCCTACTGCAACAGCAAGTAAATCACTTGTGCCACATTCTTTGAAACTGCCGGAAGATTGTTGTTCCTCTAAAGAATCCTGCAACAAATGTAATAAAGTTAATTCTAGTACAGTTAGTTTTAATAATTATGTCTAAAAATTAATACATTTTTCTATTTGACACACGAAAGATAACTTACAATTTTTTCAGCAATAATTCTCGCTTCTGGAGTGGTATATTGTCCAGAAGAATTCATGCGCTCTCTCTTCCATTTATCATGCCGAGTCGGGGGAGATGGAGGAGGGATAATCTCCGACGGATCCTGTGAGGCTTGTTGTCTCTCTTTAATATTCTCTTCCATCATTTTTTGTTCCAGAAGATTGTAACCTCCACGAGATGTCCTCTGTGGACACTTATTATGAGATTGCACTTCTTGTGCCTTCTTCCTCTTTTCCTGCCATCGAAATTTCAAGTAAATGTTAGTATATCAGAAGTTGGGAATAATTATTCCTAATCTTGAAACCAAATCTGAGTTGCCCTTTAATTATTTGTTTTCTCGATTTTGGGACTTTTTTTTTCAAGAATTGTTTTTTTATCATTATTAATTCTGTTTTTGTAGGTTATCTGACATAAAATTTTCTTTTTCTTTTTTTTTAATTTTAAATTCATGATTTTAGAGTTTTAGAATTAAATTCATTATTATTTCTGTTTTTTTTTAATTTTAAATTCATGAATTTTAATTGATGTAAAATCATTTATTTTTACTGTTCCTTATGTAGATTAATTGCAAGTCTTGTTTGTTGGTGTTTTTAATGTTTTGGTTGCAAAGAATGTGAAATATTAGTTGCCTATATATTCTATATAGATTCATAACTTATATAGTGTAAAATCTATTTTATTCTCTCATTGTAAAAATAAATATAAATTTAGTTTAGTAAATAAATATGATAATTTATTTTTATCATATGAAATTGTTTTGATTGAATTATTATTATTATTAACTGATTGCATCAATATTAATGATATTTAGTTGTTTATATATGTAAAATTTAATTTTTCTCCACATTTAGTTTCTATATAAAACAGCCTACCACTGAAAATTCATGTTTCTACATCTCATTAATTAATAGTAATGATATTAAACTGTTAAATTGAAACAATTCAAATGTTTATCCTTTTAAATTATACACACAATGAAATGAACTAAAAACACACAAGCTCACATATGCAGAAAAATATTACCTTCTCCTCTGAAGTTAGTCGTAACGCAACGAAAGCATCCCAAGTAACTTTATCGAGGAACTTGTAATCCTTTACGTACGGGGGCTCTTCTATATCACCATATATGTAATCGGTCGTGAGATTAGTCTTGAAGACAGCCCAACGCCCCCCAACATAACTTATCATCTTCTTCTTTAACTTCAATTGCAATTTCATAACAAGCATGATCGTAATCAAATCATAAATTCAACGCAAGCATGATCACAATCGATAATAAAAGAAATACAAAACTAAATTAACATAATCATTCATCTAATTTACGAGAACTAACAACTAACTACTAAAGCAATAAAAATAAATTAACAACTAGAAAAAACGATAAAAGGAAAATGACTAAATTAACGAAACTTAAAGTGAATAATAGCATCAAAGCAAAGGTCAATGAAGCCAAATACACAAAGCAAATAAAAGGTGCAGAAAGACCTATAATCTATAGAAAGCATCAACAATCCAATGATCTTCAGCGACGAGAAACGACCTTGAACATCGGACGGCATAGAAATGACGAACTACGAATTATTAAATGCTAATCTTGCTTGAATGGAAGGGTGTCATGAACCGAGGGTGCTCTGTATCGTTCTGGACCTTTTCCCCTCGTCCCAGCCCTTGAAAATGAAGAAAACCACCGGCTTTTATAGATTTTTCGAAAATAACCGCTCAAACTTCCGGAGCGTCGACGGTGCGTCGATAGTGCGTCAGTCGACGCGAGCCAGGACGCACGCGTCGACCAGGCAGTGCGTCGATCGACAGAGCTAGGATCGACGCAACAGAACATTTGCGTCGACGGTGCGTCGATGGTGCGTCAGTCGACGCGAGCCAGGCTGCACGCATCGATAGGCAGTGCGTCGATCGACGCAAGCCAGGATCGACGTAACAGAACATTTGCGTCGAAGGTGCGTCGACAGTGCGTCAGTCGACGCGGGCGTAGCGTCGACAGTGCTTCGACGGTGCGTCAGTCGACGCACCTGCATGGCTTCAGCTCGTCGCTCGTCGCTCGTCCCATTTTCCTCGTTTTGAGCTGAGATATTAACATTAAACAAAGTTAGATTATTTCATACAAAATAAAGTAAAAACACATTAAACACCATAAGAAACGAAAAACATAAAAAAGGAAGAAAAACGATAAAAAGATAAACTTAAAACACATAAAAGCACACAACATACGATGCAAAAACATACGAAAATCACATACAAATATGTACAAATCACGCACCGTCGACGCTCCGTCAGTTTGAGCGGTTATTTTAAAAAAATCTATAAAAGCCGGTGTTTTTCTTCATTTTCAAGTGCTGGGACGAGGGGGAAAGGTCCAGAACGATACAGAGCACCCTCGGTTCATGCCACCCTTCTATTCAAGCAAGATTAGCATTTAATAATTTGTAGTTCGTCATTTCCATGCCGTCCGATGTTCAAGGCCGTTTCTCGTCACTGAAGATCGTTGGATTGCTGATGCTTTCTATAGATTATAGGTTTTTCTGCACCTTTTATTTGCTTTGTTTATTTGACTTCAATGAACTTTGCTTTGATGTTATTATGCACTTTAAGTTTCGTTAATTTAGTCATTTTCCTTTTATCGTTTTTCCTAGTTGTTAATGTATTTTTATTGCTTTAGTAGTTAGTTGTTAGTTCTCGTAAGATTAGATGAATGATTATGTTAATTTAGTTTTGTATTTCTTTTATTATCGATTGTGATCATACTTGCATTGTTATTATGAAGTTGATCATGATGATGCTTGTAGGCTAATTTAACGTTCTAGTGCTTAGAATTGTTTAGAACCATCGGGCTCGACAACCCCGATCGTGGAGACAATTTTATGCACTAGAACATTCATTTTTATTAATCGTTGTTATAAGCTTTTTATTTCATTGCTCGTAGATGTTAGATAAACCCCATACTTTATTTGATCGCGTGTTTATTTTAGTTTAGTTTAGTTTTTATTTTAGTTTCTATGTGCGTAAAATCGAACACCGAAATAGTTTTCGATTAGTCTTCCTTTATCGCCTACAATAGCTCTGTTCTCTTGCGGACGAGCTTTTCATTATTTTAAACGCAAAAAAGTTCGATTCAGAGACGTCGTTAAATCTCCTAGATTATCCTTTGTTTATTTTATTTATTTATTGTTTTTGTGTGTTATTTTGTTTATCTTTCGATTATGTTCTTTTATTTCTCGTCTCGACTCTTGTAAAAAAAAATAAATAATAATAATAATAATAATAATAATAATAATAAAATCCTTTTAATTGTTTTCGTTTTTGTATATAGTTTAATTTCATTTCATTTGAATATATTCTCAAAATTTAAAACAAATTTGAAAAATAAAATCCAAACAAATTAGGAGATTCAAAAACTCAAAAAGATTTTTTTTTTTTGTAAATAGTTAATTTTTGTGCAAATTTTCCAGACTTACCTTACCTTGTAAATAGCTTGTTGCTTGCCTCGGCTCCCGTCGACGACTTTTGCACAACCGCGTGGACACAAGCTCGGATATAGGGGCGTTCTCTTTTCCCTACACCTTTTTACTGCTTTTCTTAGCTTAAATACGCAATGAGGACATTGCTAGGTTTTAAGTGTGGGGTGGTTAGAGTTCGTCCTAGGTTTTTAATTTTGTCGAATGCTTGATTGTGTTAATTTGAGTAACGTGTGTGCCATTATTGCTTGGACCCTTGGCGAAGTGACGCGGTTTTGATGATTTGTTAGGGTGTTTAGATTTTCCATCGAATTTAGTGGACTTAGGTGGTTTAACTTGTTGGGATCTCCGTTCGGTTTTAGCTTCGTACTATCCTTGTGCTCATTTAGAACTAGTGCCTCGACTAGCCCTCATCATCAAACACTCTCTATAGGTTTTTGTTCTGTAATTTGGAGTCGTCAATTGCTCCACGTGCTCGATTGAGAATTTTGTAAGTTGCTAGTAGCAACAAATGATCGGAGTCGTTGAAAGCTTCGTATTTTCATTTTTATTTGCTATTTAAGTACCTTACGTCTGTGGTACCAAAAAAAAAAGAAAAAAAGAGACGAATAAACAATGATACGTTATAAATCTTTGAAGTTGTTGAGTAGCACGTTTTTCTTTTTTTCTGATTTTTAGTATATATTTGTAAAGAGAGGTGTAAATGATCTTGGCTAGTAGGGAGCCGATTAGCGGTTCGAGCGTGGATAGACCTTAGCCAGGGCAAGGACGGGGGGACCGACTTGGTGAATTGCTTAAGTTCTTTTAGGGCTCGGAAGTTGATCTAAAGTTCCTTAACAACGCACATTGCCGTCCTTTTAGCCAAAGCTAACAAGCAACGTAGCGTACAACGTCTCGATATAACTTTTGTGCATTAGTTGAGGGTTGGTCGGGGGGTAGTTTTGTAATTTTACGTTAGTTTTGCTTGAGGACAAGCAACCATTCTAAGTGTGGGGTGGTTGATTTGCATATTTTTGTACATATTTTTGTTACCGTTTTTGTATCACGTTGCGTGTGTTTCGCTTGCTTTTAGGTGTTTTAGGAGTCGAGTTGGCCGTTTCTCGTTATTTCTAGGTTTTCATAGTTTTTGTACGTGTTTTATTAGTTTTCGTAGTTTTTTTTCACTCTTTCATTTTTCTCTTGGCCATAGGACGTCCAAGCGGGGCCCGCGCTCATTTGGGATCATTTTCACTCGACTCGGGAATGGACGGACAAGCAAGGAAGCGCAACGGACGAGGCTCGATAAACTGGAGGACGTAAAAAGAATGAGAAATCGAGCCAGGTGCAGCAATCCAGTCGACCGACTGGAAGTGCAGTCGATCGACTACCTTTCTAGTCGATCGACTGAACTCCCAAAATCGACTGCATTCAGGGGACTTTTGGCCGTTTTGGACGACGTGGCCGATCGACTGCAGTCGATCGACTGGAACCCCCCAAGATTGACTGGATTCCAGGGCTTCTGGCCGTTTTGACACCGCAGTTGATCGACAGGCGACTTGACCGATCGACTCCTTTACAGTCGATCGACTGAAAAGCAGATTTTCGCTGCTTCTGGATGATTTTGCCCCTGCGTGGTTGATAAAGTAGGGACGTCACCTCATTTCAATTACCAACTTGCAGCAAATCTCTGGTATAGGGATTTTGCTCCAAAAACTCTTCTTCACATTTTCCTTTTCCATTTTAATTATGTATTAATTCCTAGTAACTAGTAATAGTTTAAGAGGTGTTTAGATCTTCATCTAGCAAGGTGTTGAAACTTTTGTTTTACATTTTCTTTGGCGAAGAATCCTTCAAGTGCTATAGCCATTGTTGACGATCAAGCTTTCCTTTTCAAGCTTTTGTGGATTCATGTATTTTGTAGTATTTCTCTATTTATCTTGTTTTGTTTTCATGCTATTGCTTTAATCTTTGTTTTAGTGTGTGGATAGTAGAGTAGTTGTTGTTAGATTCTCAATTTTCCTTACTTTTCAATTTATAGCTTTTGAGCTTTTGAACTTATGCTTTTAAGTTGTTTGCTAGTTTAGATCAATTTCTCAACTTTTTAGAAGCCTTTATAAAACATACCTTCTTAAACCTTGAGTTTTGTTAAATTAATGTTGTTGACTTTTTCAAATAAGCAAGACTTTAATTTTCCCTCCCTTTTCCTTAATTCAAATTATAAGCTTTCTTAGTTAGCTAGTTTAGATTAATCATTTTCAAATAAGCTTTAATTCCCTTTTCACATTTTAATGCTTTTAAAACTTCTATTTCAATTTAAAGTTTAGTTATAAAAACTTAAACCAAATCAATGACTACTGCTTTCCTAGTTTAGATTAGTTTAATTGCAATCGACAATAAGAGAAAATAAGAAACCGATAAGCCGATATCATCCATCCTCGAGAGACACGACTCGGGAAGAACTCGCCGCCCTACAACCGGCTCGGTACTCTTGCGGAGACGGATTCTGAAATAGTGCGTCGAGAATTCGTCGATCACAGAGCGTAAAGAGATCAAGGCTCAGAATGATGATGTCCACCTTCGAGACAATGAGAATGGACGAAAATGAATCTATCATGGACTACGCCATGAGACACTCTGATGTTGCAAGCGAGTGTACAAAGCTTGGAGAATCAATAACGAACTCGCGTCTTGTGGGAAAACTACTGAGATCCATCACAAAGAAATATAATATGAAGGTGGTTGCCATAAAAGAATCCAAAGATGTTGATGATTAGAGTTCAACACCTTAGTTGGAAACCTCAAGCAATATGAGATGGAATACCTTGTTTCCAACTCAAAAGAGAAGAATGTTGCTTTTTCCTCCAATGCTAACCCAGACAATGATGAAGATGATGAGGAACTTGATTTTAATGGGATTCTAAAAAAGATGGAATCCACCATGCTTGAGGAAGACGAATTGTCCTTTGTGACCCAACGCTTCAATAACTTTCTAAAGAAGAAGAACAACATTGGAGGTTCAAGCACAAAGACCAGGCCACAGGCGTCTACACCAAAATTCACCGGACACGCTCTTCACAAATCTTAGTCCGCATCGTCAATTCCAAATGTATCCAGCTCCCCGAAACTACTCAGTGAGTTACAATGACATGAATGTAAGGGCTGGGGATACTACAAGAATGAGTGTGCTAACACTCTTAGGAAAAAGAGCATGGTTGCCACAGATTTCACTGGGGATGTCAATGATTCCGACTCACCTGAACCTGTTCCATCCCTGTTTACTAATGTTGTGTGGGACGATGACGTCCATATTGGTATCCTTGCAACCAACATCATGTGCCTGAATGCAGAGACCACTGACTATCTTGAAGAATACGAGCAGTTAAGTATTGAGCATAAGCAACTGTTTGTAAGTTGGGGAAAACAGGTACTCAAGGTCAAGGATCTCATGAAAGAAGTTGACAAACTAAACAAGGAAAAGAGTGATCAACTTGACATAATTGTCCGATTGGAATCATCACTCACCAAGAAAGATGCTGAGCTAGAAAAGGTGAAAACCGAGCTGAAGAGGGTTCAAGGAACCATCACAAATCTGAACAAGGGGAAGGCAAAGCTCGACGAAATCTTGGAGATGAGTTTCCCAAAAACCTCAAAGCATAGAATTAGATATAAACCGAATCAGCCATCACAATCCTTAAGTCAAGAACATAAATCGACCAAACGGAATAAGAAGAGGAGGAGACAATTCGTGTGCCATCATTGTGGTGAGCCAGGTTACATTCGACCGTTTTGCTGGAAAATCATTGGCGAGAGAAGAAACTTCCAGAGAACAAATGTGGTTAATAAATCCCATGTTGGTTCCCGTGTTACCAACATCAATACCAGCACCAGGTTCAAACAAGTGTGGGTCAAGAAAAATAACATCAAGTACAATATGATCCATACCTCCCTGAAATCCCATGTCCCTGGAGCCTGGTATTTTGATAGTGGATGCTCGAAGCATATGACTAGGTCAGAGAACCTACTTTCCAACATTATCAGATTTCGAGGTGGAAAGGTAAAGTATGGTGGAGGCGCAAATGACCAAATCATTGGTCAAGGAACTCACCATGTTCCCGGAATCGTAACTCTGGAAAATGTGATGCTGGTAGAAGGACTTACTACAAATTTTATAAGCATAAGTCAACTGTGCGATGGAGGTTTTAGTGTCAAATCCAACCGTGAAAAGTGTGAGGTCTATGAGGAGAATGGACCGTGTATTCTCACCGAGCAAAGGACTTCAGATAACTGCTACCAAATCCAAAGTGATTCTTTTTTCAAATTGTCTAAATTAAGTGATCCTGAGGTTTGGCATCAAAATCTTGGGCATGTCAACTACAAGATGATGGACATGTTAGCTAAAGAAGAAGCTGTGAATGGGCTACCTAAGCTCAACATAAAGATCATTCCTGTGTGCGAGGCATGCCAAAAAGGAAAGCAGGTCAGTGTGCCACATCCTGTACAACAAAGTCTCACTACATCATCTTACTTCGAACTCCTTCATATGGACCTTATGGGACCACTTGAAGTCGAGAGCCTTGGTGGTAAGAGGTACGTTTTAGTTATTGCAGATGATTTTTCTAGGTTCACTTGGGTAGAGTTTCTAAAAGAAAAATCTGAAACTTTTGAAGCATTCAAAAAACTTGAAAAGAAGCTGTGTGAAAGATTTGATGTGAACATTGGTAGGATTAGAATTGATCACGGAAAAGAATTTAAAAATGCATCTTTTTCTAAATACTGCACTTCGAAAGGTATTAGTCACGAGTTTTCTTCACCTATTACCCCCCAACAAAATGGCATAGCTGAATGAAAAAATAGGTCTCTTGCTGAGATGACTAGAACTATGCTTATTTCCAATGGCATTGCAAAACAATTTTGGGCTGAAACTATGAATACTGCATGTCATATTATAAATAGGGCTTATTTTAGACCAGGGTCAAGTGCAACTCCCTATGAGTTTTTGTTGGGTAAAAAATCGAACTTGAGCTATTTTCATGTGTTTGGATGTATTTGCTATGTGCTCAACGATAGAAATCATCTAGCTAAAATGGACTCAAAAAGTGACAAGTGCATCTTCATGGGTTATTTCCAAAATAGTCATGCATATATGTTGTTTAACCTTAGAACTCGAAGCATATTTGAGTATGTTAATATCAAGTTCGATGATCTAACGAGTGGAGTTAAACCTACCGAGGATAATGATCTGATTTATGATCAAAATCCTCAAGATAATGTCACTCTTCCTGTAGATGATAGTGCAGGTACTGAAAACAGAGATGAAGGTCCTGAAACCAGAGAGTTGAGTGATGTTGGTACCAATGTTGGTTCTGAGAACTCAACATCATCTCAAGACGCCGCATAATCAGATTCTGAATCAGAAGATAAAGATCCAGCTGACCCCGTTGACCTTCGTCAAAGGGACATCCAATCCAAAATTTAGAGAAACCACCCCGTGGGCTAAATGATCGGAGACTTAGATGAAATGAGTACAAGAAGGCGACAGGTAAATTTCAAGGAAATGGTCAGGTACGTCTGTCTGTCTACTAATTGTTCTAAGATTCATGAATCTATGTACCTTTCTAAAACAGAGCCCAAGCGTGTGGAGGATGCACTCAAGGATGAGTTCGGGATAAAGGAAATGCAAGAAGATCTAGACCAATGTGCCAAAAACGATGTTTGGGATTTAGTTCCTCGACCAGAAAATTCTCACGTGACTGGAAAAAAGTGGATCTTCAAGAATAAAACCGATGAGGTAGGCAACATTGTAAGGAACAAAGCTCGACTGGTTGCACAAGGGTACACACAAATTCAAGGAATCTACTTTGATGAGACATTTTCCCATGTTGCCCGCATTGAGTCGGTAAGACTTTTACTCACTGTTGCTTGTTATATGAAGATATCATTGCATCAAATGGACATAAAGAGTGCATTTTTAAATGGAGTCTTAAGTGAAGAGGTCTATGTTGAGCAACCTAAAGGATTTGTAGATCCCCAAAAACCCAACTTTGTTTTAAAACTGAAGAAAGCTTTATATGGTTTAAAACAAGCTCCTAGAGCTTGGTATGAAAGGTTGACTCAACATTTGATCTATTTAAACTTTTGACGAGGGGAAGTTGACAAAACTTTGTTTCTCTTAAAATCTAATAAGCAAATCTTAATCGTCTAAATTTATGTAGATGATATTATTTTTGGATCCACTAACGAGCAGATGATCAAGGATTTTATCACTCGAATGTCCGATACATTTGAGATGAGCATGGAAGGTAATCTCTCGTACTTTCTCGATCTTCAAATCAAACAGCTTGATGATGCTATTTTCCTTTCTCAGACCAAATATGCTAAGATCCTAGTTAAAAATCTTGGGTTAGAAAGTGAAACGCATAAGAAAACCCCACTAGGAAAATCTGTGAAGCTATCGAGAGTCGATGTTGGTAAGGGTGTTGATAACACCATGTATAGAAGCATGATAGGGAGTCTGTTGTATTTGACAGAAAGTAGACCTGATATTATGTATAGTGTGTGTTTATGTGCTAGATATCAGTCTAATCCAAAAGAGTCACACTTAAAAGCCGTTAAAAGAATCATAAGGTACATTGTTGGTACAACAGAATTAGGAGTGTGGTACACTAAGGACACTGGTACTGAACTTGTAGGGTATACTGATTCGGACTGGGCTGGGGATGTGGTAGATAGGAAGAGTACTACGGGAGAGTGTTTTTTCTTGGGTAACAATCTAATCTCTTGGTATAGCAAAAAACAGAATTGTATTTCTCTTTCTACAGCTGAAGCCGAGTATATTGCAGCTGGAAGTGCATGTACACAATTATTGTAGATGAACCAAATGATTGAAGACTATGGTCTGCACAGTAGTATTTTGACTGTGATTTGTGACAATTCCAGCGCCATTGACATCTCGAAAAATCCAGTCCAACATTCTCGAATCAAACACATTGACATAAGGTACCACTTTATTCGAGACTTGGTTGAGAGGAAGATATTTAGCCTTGAGCATATAGGGACAGACAATCAGCTTGCTGACATCGTCACGAAGGCATTAGATTTCTAGACCTTCTCTCATTTGAGAAGAGATCTCGGTATGTGCATTGTCTAAGCCAATGTTGGTTTGTGATGTTGTGACACACCATATCAACATCTGTCACAACATCTGTATAATTTTGAATGCATTTTTATTTTTCTTTTCATACATAATCCAAATGCATTGAGTTTGGTTGATATTTAGATAAGGTCTAGTGTTGAAGTAAAAGTGATGACAAAAAGACTAACCTCTTCAATTAGGTGATTGTGGAGCTTGCCCGCAGAAACTGGTTTTCTCCCAGGTCCAAAAACAAGAGGTGTTAACAGCAATTGCTGAAGATAAGTTATTTCTCTTCAAATCTCTAAAAAAGATGAAGAAAACCTGGATACAAATTGATCCAATCTTTAAATTTCACCTTCTTGAGCGATTTTGACGTAGTCATTAACTTGGGTTAAGGGGTAAGTTTCCATTGATTTCGTCTGAGGCAATATTGGTTCTTAATGTTGTCAGTAATAAAAAGCAACACTGATCGAAGTCACTAAATCCTTAATGTGTATAATTTTAACCTTTTTAGGCCATGATTTTTAGGCATCTAATAGGACATTCATACTTTGGGAACATGTCTACTTGCTGTGCGAATTGTTGCTTGTGTTTTTGTCTATCTTGAATTCTCTTAATTGTGTTTTGAATCTAGCTAACTAAGTGTTTCAGTGGAGTTGTACTCGGACGGCTGGACAGGTAATAACGAACTTAATTTGGAGAGTGATAATTCATATTGCGCAAGATTGATCCTACTGGGCTGATGGTTCATTTAATCTAGCTCTCTACTTCGGCTGATTTTGTAATAAGAGTTGTGCAATTTACTTTCTAAAAAAAAGAGAGATAATGGTTGTAGTGGGTGTGATCACGTATCCTACATTAAGGGGGAGTGGTGTTTCTTTAAAAAGGAAATAAAATCGTTTTTAGGTCCCAAAATCCGCTGGAAGGTAAAATTAGGGTTTTTTCCTTTTATTTTCTTGTCTTCTATCTCCTTGGCAACAGTCGTTTTTTAAAAGCTTAAATACTGGATATTTTTTTTACCGTTTGTTCACTTCCCAATTACCCTTCTTCGATTAAACTCTACAGCTCTCACAAAAATATTCTCCCTGCTTCGATTTTGTCTCTTGTGTTTTTGTGCAAATTCTCAGGATGTCGGATCAGACCTTGCCGTCGAATGTTCCTGAAATACCTGCCGGTGTGCTCCGCTCCGGCGAACAGATTCCAGCGCCCTTTCCTAAAGTTGGCGGCCTGGATATTCGTGCAGAAATAGGTGGTGGTTCCTCTTCAAACCCACCATCGGTAACAACATCACCACCACCCACACTGGCGCACGAATCTCACGTTGTTGTGCCAGCCCCGCCGCCAATTGACGCCGTGCCTGAAGCACAGGTGTTCCCAGACCAGCCCGGGAACGAGATCAATGTTGATAACCCCCTGGATTTGCCTTTTGTAGCTGCGACGTTTGGCCCAGCTGGGAACCCTACCTTGAAAAGGTCCCGACGACTGTGCAATATACCTCCCGGCGTTGTGCCGCCCGCAGTACCAAAGAGCCAAGCAGAGCCGCACCGCAATGTTCCAATTGAGCACATGAACCTCGTAGAGGATGTCACGGTGATGTCAGATTCTGAAGACGATGACTATGTCCCTTCTGCTCCGGTGGAAGGATCGGTGCCTCCATTTGTTTCGGCTCCAAGTCTGACGGCAAAGAAAACACCTCGCCGGAAGAAGACTGTGAAATTGGCCGATAAGGAATCTGCCCCGGTGGCCATCAAGGTTTCTCCAGGTTCCACTGAAACTGAATATTCATCCCCCCCTTATACTATCTTAGATTTTTTCTCAGGATAGGTCACAAGTTCATCCAGACCGACCACTACTATTCCTCCTCTGTCTCCTGTTCGTGATGATCATCCCGCGTTTGATCCTGATCTGTTTGAATATTCCCCTGATTCCTCTTTTGATGTGCCTCTTCGTGATATTCTTTCTACCTACAAGAAGGAAAAGAAGAAAAATAATATTGCTAAGGAGGACGATGTTGCTCCTCATGTTGGTTCCCCCATACCAACATTGCCACAAGACAAGTCTTCTTCGTCCTCTAGTTCTACTACTGCTG
Organism: Phtheirospermum japonicum; assembly: GCA_014905375.1. NCBI lineage: Eukaryota > Viridiplantae > Streptophyta > Magnoliopsida > Lamiales > Orobanchaceae > Phtheirospermum > Phtheirospermum japonicum. The sequence goes on along the minus strand of BMAC01000290.1, from coordinate 831,988 downwards.
AAACCGCATCACCTGCTCACGCTTTGGCTCCATCTACAACCTCTGATCACTCCCATCCTCCGCAGGCACTCCTTCTCGGACGCTTGAGCTTGAGGATATGGTGCCATTTTTGGAGAATTTTCTGACTAACGAGGCCGCAGAGTTGTTTGACACATATAAAACCTGACACATGATCACTGAGCGCCGACTCCCAGTTGAGCTGTTTGAGCGACAAAACTTGATTGCCTATCTTCAGCATAAAGGTATGTATTCCACAATTTCGACTGCCATGCCTTTCGTCCGTGATATAGTCGTGGAATTTTATGCCAATTTGTTGCCTTCTATGGTTGATTTGAATTCTGTGAATTACGACAAAGTTTATATGTGTGGCAAAGTGTTTTCTTTTACCCTTGAATTGATTGATGAACTATTTGGCACTGAGCCGTATCGGGGTGATTCGACTGTGGACGATATGAATGAGGTTATATCCTTTTTGTCTGGAGGTTTGGTTCATGCGTGGTTTGAGCAATTGTCTAGTACTCGTCTTTCTTCTCTTTATTATATTTTGCACAGGATCGCCATTTGCAACTGGGTTCCCTCCAAGAACACCACTTGTGTTACGCGGCCTCAGGCCCAGTTTCTATATACGCTTGGGTGAAGGAATAGAAGAAGAAGCGAAAGGATAGGGTGAAGGAACTTCAACATCCCCTCGTCGTTCGAAGAGGGTCCGAAGTCTATAAGTTCCTTTTTGATTTGTTTTGTTTTGTTAAGTGATTTTCTGAACAATGTTGGTTTGTAATGATGGTTTAACAACATTGGGTGTTTTATTTAGTGGGATTTCTCCAACTTAGGGGGAGTTCGTAGTTTTTGTTTGAACTTATTTTTGCGTCTTAGTATTTTGTCTAGAAAGGTAAAAGGGGGAGATTGTTGAGGAATTTATTCTTGGCAATAACTCTTATTTTTTTATTTGCCTTTCTTAAGCACAAAATAAATTAGGAACTCTAGATTTTGTTTCCTAATTTATTTATAGAACTTTATTTTCCTAGATTGTGTCTAGGATTTAGTATGCTTATTTACCATGTTTAGAATTCTAAGATTATCTATTTAAGGCAAGAGAATACTAAGACTTGGACACACTTCTTGAACGCAAAAAGGAAGCACGGGATTTCTCAAGACGACGCAAGGAAGCAACGCACATCAAGAAAAGAACACGAAGACTAATTGGAGCCACTGTTCGAGATTATCAAGTTCTTCGAAGTTGCGTAAGCAACGGAGAAGATCTTGTCATCACGGCGACAAGTATTTAGTATCAAATTTTTGATATTTTAGTTTTCATATATTACTTCATATTTTTGTATTGATCGTGAACAAGAAAGTAATATAGTTTTCGAGTTTGTACACCCAAGTTCACAAGTACTTTTACTTGTAAACTGAATTTAATTTGTTGTGTTCTTAAGTTTTATTTCCGCTGCATATTTTTATTTTAACTCTGGTTGATGTTGGTAGTCAGTGTTGGTTAACATTGATAACAACATCATAAACTAAGACTTATTTTCAAAATAATAGACCTTCAAATTCTAAAGTTACCAATATGATTAATGTTTACTCCAGCTCCATTTTCCATTTGGAGCCCGTTCCCTCCAGCATATTCTGAGGCGATATTCGAATTTGAAAGGTCATTTTTCACGTGCGCAGTTGATCGCGAGTCAGGAAACCAAAGAGTATCTGAGTCATAGTCTGTATGCGAGCTCTTCCACCATTCCCAAAGTGTTTCATATTGAGCGAAGGATTTCTGACTGACTGCTGGTTGGATTGGTTGCTACTGTAAGAGTTGTTATTTCTATACCAGCATCTGTTTGCTGTGTTTCCAGTGATATAATAGATTTGACAAACAACTCTGTCTCCTCCATTTGATCTTCCTCCATGACCTCTTTGATTTCTGCCTCCTCTACCACCTCTGAAGCTATTCCTGCCACCTCCGCGACCTCTTGAGCTTCATCTGCCTTATTGATAATTATTGTTGTTGACTCTTGCAGTGTTGACCTATGTAGAAGCATTGACAGAGGGTTGGGATTCATCTGTGTTAACATATGAAACATTGTTGCTGTTGGTTACCAATCTGGCTTCATAGCTGAGCAAAAGGGCATGCAGTTCAGCTAGTGTGTAAGGCTGCGGTCTGGATGTAACATTAACCATCACTGAGTCATATTCACTTCCCAATCCAGCTAAAATTTGTAAGATCTGATCTTTTTAGATATATTTTCTCCTACAGAAGCCAGAACATCACATCAAGACTTCATCTTTCCTAAATACTGTTTCATTGATAAGGCATTCTTTCTCAAGGATTGTAACATTATCCTATACTGCATTATCTTGGCTTGAGACTGCATGAGAAAGTTGTTTTCAAGAGCAAACCTTATTTCTTCAGATGTATTGAAACCAACGGTTAAAACAAGAAAGCTTCCACTTAAAGAGGACAGAATCCATGAGGCTAAGATCTGATCTTGCATTTCCTAAGTAGAAAATAGGGGGTTTGTCCGATTTTCTCCTTCATCAGTTATAAACTGTGGTGGAGCTGTGTAACCTTTCTTGATAAAAGCTTCAAGACCATAACCTTTGATGGTCATCAAGGCTTGTTGTCTTCAGATTAAATAATTATTCTCATCTAACTTGGTTGAAATGGGCTGACTTTGAGGATATAAGATTGGAGGTAGAGACGAAAGGGTTTGAGTTGAGGAGGATGCGTTATTGTGAGGCCTTTTTTTTAAAAAAAGAAAAATAGAGTCAGGTCCTCAAACCTGCTCTGATACCATGAAAGAAAAGTAGTGACCTCATGGCGAGCTTACACAGACAAAGGCGAGCTACTGAAAGTTTATATAAATCAAGGCGAGATGAGGAGAATGTACTATATAATTTTATCAATATATTTCACACAAGACATTAATGAAATATATAGTTATATATAGCAACACTACGAACTAAGGTTGCTCTAGATCGTGTGGTCAGAAATGCTACAGTACATCTGACAACGACTAGTTATAATCGTACGACCAATAATACTACGATACCATTTTGACAATTATAGTAGGTTTGATTATAGTGGATTAGGGCTGATATCATCCAACGTGATGTAGGTTCTATGCATACCTCACGTGTTGAGATCCACCAGGTTGGTACTCACTCGACCTGAACCCATCAAGTCGACACTCATTCGACCTGAATTTATTAGGTCGCTGTGACTTATAATGTCGTTTAACAATATTGTAATTTCAAAATTGACAATTTAATGTAGTACATAGAACTGGAAAAAGTTGACAATGTAATGTAAGTACTACTTGGAAATGGAAATACTAGAATCCATTTGTGTAGAGTTCGAAGTGTTGATAGTTCGCGAGTGGATATACGTTAATAATTTTAAGCTCTATTCCTTCTGACGCTTAGCTTTTATGTAAAAAAAAATTGAATCACTTATCCCACAATTTTCGCCAGTATATGATTGCACCATGCTCAGTTAAACGAATTTTATAAGCAACCAATGCTTCGTGAAAAAGAAAAGCACGAGTGTTTATCGTCACGGCACATGGAGAAGATAACGAAAGCCTATAATAAATGTTTAATTACCAATTTTTTTTAATCCCTTTTTTCCCATTTTCATCCTTTCAGTAATGATTCTATTTTCCTAATTCCTTCTTATAGTCTATTATCTGCGTTTCTGTGAAGGTTCCTTGACTTCAAAGATGATGTCAACTGCGTACCCAATAGTTCACAACTGCTCTACCTAATATTCCACCCGCAACATCCAAGTTGTTATAATTAATTACCACAAATAACATATTACTATGCAACAAAAATAGATATACCGCATGTATCTTTAATTTATGCAACATAATTCGCCCTTATTCCACCTATAGCTCTAGTCAATGAGATAAATTGTGATTGTAGATTAATGGTCCTCAAGTTTTCTGAAAGTCACAAACTTTAAATTGATCGATCCTAACGACTCTAAATTTTATATAGTATGCTAATAAGACTATATTGAATTTAAAAAAAAAAAAAAGAAAGTGATACACTTATGTTTTATTTTTTTTTCTTATTAATGATTGTGATATATGATTAAATTTTGAAATTTCTTTCCCTATCACATATAACCACTCACTTGTATATTATGTGCTATGTATGATTGAACATGCATGCAACTTAATTATGTAATAAGAAACTGAACTGCAATCACTTTAAAATTCAAAAAAAAAAATCACCATTTTTAATATCTGAAAATGCACAAGCAGTTGAGATCAAGAAAGAAAAGCAAGCAACAACCTAGAATTATATACATATGTATCGGCTCCACTAATTAATTTAAACTACCAGATAATCACTTTTCCCTACCCGGATCCACTCAAACAAATACCGAAAGCTCATTTTCACCTAATGCCGTCTCTCCATCTTTCAAATAAATTACGGATAAACCCTACGCAGAAACAAAACAAAGTCCTCCACTCAATAATTTTACAAAATTAAAAAAATAAATGGTGGCCAAGAAAAACAATTTGTCACCGGATTATATTTCCGGGACATTAATGGATATCCGGTGCACATTCCACACACTCGTAGCGCTTCTTGTGGCGGCGCTAGTGGTCGGAGCCGTTTATTTGACGGCGGAGAGCGGTTACTTGGTACAAGAAGGTGACGGCCCCATGACGTCGCCATCGACTTCCGGGACGTGTGATTTGTTTTCTGGGAGATGGGTTTTCGATAACGAGTCGTATCCTTTGTACAAAGAGGAAGAATGTACGTTCATGTCGGATCAATTGGCTTGTGCCAAGTTTGGAAGGAATGATTTGGATTATCAGCATTGGAGATGGCAACCTCACCACTGTGACCTCCCAAGGTCTAGTATATAATTAATATAGTCTCTTTTTCACATGGATAATTAGTCTAAACTCCGAGGTTATTCTTAAATTTAATTATTTGTTAATCTAACTATTATTTTCTTTCAAGAAAAGTTATATATATTATTAATTTTTATGGTGGTAAATAAATTGAAATTATATATTTCGGCTGAGGCGACTGAATAAGTTGGTCAAAATAAATCACAAGGTTTATAAATAGAATCATGTTTATATACAGGTATATATGATAAATTGAAGAGGGAACGGAGATGAGCAATATCTTCTGATGATTAATTTGTTATGGTAAATGTTTATTGAGCATGGTGGAATGTTTTTTATCTTAATAAAGGTTCAATGCCACAGCATTATTAGAGAAATTGAGGAATAAAAGGCTTGTGTTCGTTGGGGACTCCTTGAACAGAGGGCAATGGGTATCTATGGTGTGCCTGCTTGGCAAGGCAATCCCACCACGTCTCAAGCACATGCACAACAATGGCAGCTCTTTGATCACCTTCACGGCTAAAGTGAGTCCTCATGCATTTATAATTATTCATATTAATCAATTAGCAGAAAATTATTATGCATAACGAGTTATTCTGAAAGAAAGTGATTATTTGAGATGTTTAACGGGACAAAAGCCCGCCAGCTGGACTGTTCAAATCGTTTAAATCAGGGCTTTTTAGCCCGACGTTTAGCCCAAAGGCCATTAGAATTATCCAGAAACCATTAGGATTATCCGTTAAACATCTCTACTTGTCATTTATATTGGAGTTACCAAGCATATATTATATAAGAAATGACTAAAGTCCCTGATATAAATATTATATAATTTGTTGTTAATAATTTTGACAATTTATTGCGCTCAATCATTTGTACAAGCATATATTATATAAGAAATGACTAAAGTCCCCGTTATAAATATTATATAATTTGTTGTTAATAATTTTGGCAATTTATTGCGCTCAATCATTTGTACACTTATGAGCCTGTTTGAACTAACATTCATTGATATTTTGAATTTTGATATTCAAAATCTGTGAATAGTAAGAATACTTGTTTGTTATAAATCATGTCTGAAAAGTGAGTGATAATGTATTATTATATTGTATTTGATGTTAAATCATATTTGGAAATTGGATGATAGTCTTTTATAATATTATATTTAATAATATTTAATTATTTAGTTGTAAGATATTGTTGTTTGAATATTTGATTTTTAGTCTTAAAACGAACGAGTATTCGTTATTTCGAATCCTACCCAAACAAGGCCTATGAGAACCCGAATAATTAATTTGTGGTACATAATTATCTAGAATATTTTAATAAAATTATTGTTATATATTTGTAGGAATACAATGCGAAAATAGAGTTCTATTGGGCTCCGTTGCTGGTGGAGTCCAATTCAGATGACCCAGTTAGCCACCGCCTCCCAGACCGCATAGTGAGAGCCCAAGCTATTGAAAAACACGCCCGCCATTGGACCAGCGCCGATATACTGGTTTTCAACACGTACCTATGGTGGAGAAGGCCCGAAATGAATGTCTTGTAAGTTCTTTGCCAGTTGCCCATAGGCCCAGTTACCGCACATGCTTGAAAACTGAATATGTGAAAAAACTATTGTTAGGTGGGGCTCATTCAACAGTTCAGACGGAATATACAAGAACGTAGACATGCTTCGTAGCTATGAAATGGCAATGAGGACTTGGTCGGACTGGTTGGAAATTCATGTCAATCGTTCCAAGACACAACTTTTTTTCATGAGCATGTCCCCTACTCATGAGAGGTATTTTATATACGTACACTAATAATTCCAATTAAACATTTCTATGCCTTTTTTTTTTTTAAACCAAAAAAAATTATTATATTCTTAAAAACACATACATTTTCAGGGCAGAGGAATGGGGAAAATCCTCAGGACAAAATTGTCACACAGAAACAGAAATAATATTACAAGAGGGGTACATGGGAAAGGGAACAGATCCAAAAATGATGAGAATAGTGGAAACAACAATTAACCAACTCCAAAAGAGAGGATTAAATGTGCAAATGATAAACATAACTCAACTCTCCGAGTACAGAAAAGAAGGGCACCCTTCGATATACAGAAAACAATGGGAGCCTTTAACTCGAGAACAAATCTCGAATCCTCTTTCGTATGCAGATTGCATACATTGGTGTCTTCCTGGAGTTCCTGATGTCTGGAATGAGCTCTTGTACGCTTACATTTTTAATTATGCCACTAATTAATAAATGTGGTTTTCGTTGAACTAATTTACACAAGATTTTACAAAGGTAAAGTCTTGATTTGTAACCCTTTTTTTCTTTTTGGAATCGTGCAAGTGTAAAATGGATTTGTGTGTTTTTATTTGAAACTTGATTAGACACTTCCTTAGTCAACTAATTGTGCTTTCATGTCATATTTCAAAAACAATATTTTAGAGGAGATCAAATCAAACTAAAATTATTAGGAAATCAAATCAAACTACATATAGAATCATCATAAAGGAGTATAAAAACGTCAAAGATGGTAAAAAAGAAGATTTAAGTTTGGTCCAAGCTCTTGTCGTTCAGACTAATCTGTGATTACTGACAAAAGCACTTTGTTTAAGATAATTTCAAAGACTTAACTTAAAAGGGCATTTATTATTGAAGAAACCAAATCAGAGTAAACATAATTTCTGCAGCTGGTTAAAAAAGGTAATTAAATTCATTTTGTTAATGTCCCATCACATTCTTATGCGAAAATTAAAAAACCACGTGGGTTAAATCAGAAAAAAAATAAACATTTAAAGAGCATACTTAATGTGGACTTCTTAAGAAACATACGTGTATTATTTGAACAAGCATAAAGCTTACGCATAATGAAAATCAATACACAAAATGGTACTGAAAGCATGGGAGCGTTTTTTGAAGTTCCATCAGCTCATAGGCCTCGCCATTGTAGCTTTGGCCGGAGCGGCTCTTTATCTAAATCACGGCATTAATTATTGGAACATCGTAAGAAAGGCCATGAAAGAAGAACATTCAACGGAATGCGACTTTTTTTCGGGCAGATGGGTTTATGACAATGTATCGTACCCTCTTTACAAGGAGGAACAATGTTCTTTCATGGATTATATTTTTGCATGTGAAAAGAATGGGAGAAAGAACTTTAATTATCGTCATTGGCGATGGCAACCTTATCATTGTGAAATTCCAAGGTTCTTATTAAATCTTTTTTTTTTTAACTATTTATTATTTACTTTTATACTAATTAAGTTTTAAACACTCCCATAGTTTTTTTTTTCCTTTTTTTGAATGTAGTTTAATTTGTTTCAAACTGTAGATAACTCCTTTTTTTTATTGGATAGGTTCAATGGGAAGACATTTTTGGAGAAAATAAGGGGAAAGAAAGTATTATTTGTAGGGGATTCATTGAATAGAAATCAATGGGTCTCATTGCTTTGCCTAATTGAGTCATCTCTTCCTCCATCATCACACAAGTCTTTGACCTTGAAAGGCAACTGCAACTTCTTTCACAGCATAGTAAGACATTATTATTATTATTATTATTATTATTATTATTATTATTATTGTTATTGTGTGTGTGTAGGAATTCGCAAAATAGTTATGTATAGTAAATACTTGAATTTGATTTTTTTAAAATGCATATACATTTCATAATATCAGATGAGGTAAACAAAACATCTATTATCAAGACTCATTTAAGATATCCTCTTTGGTCTTTAACGACTAGATAAATTTCTGAATCTCAATCACTATGTTGCATTTTGACTTTTGTTTTCCATTTGATCAATAATGCATTTTTCTTGATGATCAAGGAATACAATACGACGATTGGTTTCTATTGGTCGCCATTTCTGGTCGAATCAAACTGTGATGACTACTCATCCCACCGTAATATGCACCACCGTGTTGTTAAAATCGAGGACATTGAAACACATGCTAGACACTGGAATGATGCAGACATTCTCATTTTTGATTCCTATGTTTGGTGGTTAAATCCCGTGACACTTTTGTAAGTTTAATATCTCTCTCTCTCCCTCTCTCTCCATATATGACAAAGTTTACCATATATGATAAAGTTTACACGTGATGAAAAGGTGGGGATCATTTGAAAGCCCTGATGCAACCTATAAGAAGCTGGAGATGGATATGAATTTGCGTCCTTATGAAATGGGGTTACGCACTTGGTCCGATTGGCTGGAAATGAACATCAATCGAACCAAAACAAAGTTGTTCTTCATGAGTGCCTCACCTTATACCTTGAGGTAGTATCTATATGGTCATTCAAAATTCACTACGTGTTAACTATTTGTTGTTGTTTTTAAATTTTATGACTATGTGTTTTCATTTTCTTTGTATAGCGATAAATCTCATGCTTACATTTTTGTGGGCAATACAGAGGTGATACTTTGAGACATTGCTACAATAAAAGCGAGCCGATTCCAGAGGAGAACTTACTTTCTTCGAAACCGTACAATTTAATGCGTGTATTAGAATCATCAATAGAGAATCTGAGGACAAAAGGGATAAACGTAGAGTATCTTCGTATAACACGAATGTCCGAGTATAGAAGCGATGCTCATCCTTCTATTTATCGGGCCTATATTGATCATTTGAGTGAGGAGAACAAAAAGGATCCCACGACGTATACAGATTGTCTACACTGGTGTCTTCCAGGAGTGCCCGATATTTGGAATCAAATTCTTTACGATTATATCATGAAATCTTGATACATACGTAGATGCAGATTTTTTGAAGAGTAGCAAGAAATGATGAAGATAGTTTCAGTGATGATAATTAATTAACGAAAATGAGATAATTATTACTTGGGGTTAATTATTTATGAAGAACAATTTTGTAAATTTGTAGGTCTATGGTTAATAAAAATAAGTAACAGTTGATGTTGCTTTCAGTGTTAACAACACTGAAACTAACATCAACTAAAGTTTAACAAAAATAAGTAGCGAAAATATAAATGAAAAATACAGCAGTTTAAATTCAGTTCACAAGTAAAAGTACTTGTGAACTTGGGTGTACAACCCGAAAACTATATTACTTTTCTATGTTCAAAATCAATAAAAAAAAGATAAGAACTAATATATGAAAACTATAGTATCAAACATGTGATACTAAAATACTTATCGCCTAGATGGACGATCATCTCCGTTGGTCACGCAACTTCGAATACTCTTGATCTCGGAGCTTCAAGTAGTTATATTTCTTGTGTTCTCCCTTCTTGTTTGCGTCGCCTAATCCGTCGTCTTAAAAAAAAAGTGTCTTCAAGTCTTGTCTTCTCTTGTCTTAAATAGACAATTCTAAAATTCTAAACTTGGCAAACAAGTAAAACAAATTCTAAACATAATTTAGTAAACTAAATAAAGTTATAAACACAATCTAGGTAACAAAATGTAGAGTCCTAATTTATTTTGTGCCCAAAAAAGGCAAACAAATAAAATAGGAATTATTGCCAAAAATAATTTCTCAACAATCACCCCATTTTGCCTTTTTGGATAAAATACTACGACGCAACAAAATGTGCAAACTAAAACACTAAGACTCCCCCTGAATTGAAAAACTCCTCCTAAACAAGTGATCATTGTTTAACAAAACCAAACCAACATGAAAACAAATATTGTTTATCAATCATCAAATAGAAACACATAGAGCTAAACAACTCTAGCCTTCTTCGTCATCCTCGACTTCCTTCAGGACGACTCTCCATTAGTAGCCTTCCTCTTCCTCAACAACCTCATCATCTTCTTATAAGTATAAGTAAGGGCAATAAGGGCGAGGTTCAAACGAGGAAAGGCTTACTGTGGCACCATAGCGTCTTGTCTTGAATTCATAATATCCTATGAACAAGTAATCGTCTAGATTTTAGAATTCAATTGGGTGTAATATTTTTTTTGGAAAGATACTTCAACTTTCTGTTCCTTGAGCGAATCCTCTTCCTCCTCTTTTCTGTGGCTAAGCTTGCCAACACCTCGGCAGCTTCACCATCAGCAGCAGTATCAACTTCAACCGCGTCATCATCTCCCCCTTTGCCTCGAAGAAGGTGCCGCGAAGTGCCTGCATCTGGGTGATCTGGTTGTCAATCAAGGCAATTTGAGCGCGGACAACTTGAGCAGAAAATCTAACCATATTGGCACTGGTGTTGGGAATACCAGAACCGTCATCACTAGCAACACCAGCCCAAATGGGCTCTTGACAAGGGAGATCAATGACCCTTGCACCAGATGTATGTTGGCCCCATAAAGAGAACCATTCAGCCTCACTAGTAAGCACATCAGCAGGAGTAGGCCTCAAGCCTTGATTTTCAAGCAAACTAAAGATCAGGGAAGGAAAGCACAAGGAGGACGCAAACTTGGTTGTGGCAAACTTAGTAATCACATCGAATACGTGCTGCCCAAAACTAAACTTGATTCCCCACCCAAGCTTGTACAAAAACTAAGCCTGAGGTCGCGTAACACATGCAGTATTCTTAGAGGGAACCCAGTTATAAATCGCCACTTTGTGTAGAATAGAGTAGAGAGAGGAGAGACGCGTGCTCGGCAACTGCTCACGCCATGTATTCACCATACCACCAGACAGGAACAAGATGACCTCATTCCTGTCATCCACAGTAGAATCACCATGATACACCTCAGTCCCAAAAATCTCATCAATTAAGTCAGGAGTAAAACAGTAAACCTTTCCATGCACAAAAAGTTTTCCATAATTCACAGAGTTTGGATCAGCAATGGAAGGCACCATATTCGCATAAGGTTCCAGGACTATATCGCGGACAAATGGCATAGCTGTGGAGATAGTGGAGTACATACCTTTATGCTGGAAAAAGGCAATAAAATTTTTCTTCTCAAAGACCTTAACGGGAACTCGGCGCTCAACAAGCATTCCCCGGTTATGGTACTACAAAAATAAATCTTCGGCCTCGGCAGTCAAAAACCTCGTGGAAAAAGTTTCCATGTCTTCAATATCAATGGATTGCGAGGGAGCGTCAGCAGAGGTATAGGAGTGAGCAGAGGTATCAAATGGGATCGAGTCATGATCAGGAGTAGCAACAACAGCAAAACCAGAACAGGAGGATATGGCAGATTTGGTTGCCGGAGATGTTGGTTATGGGGAACCAAAATGAGAACCAACATTGACCTTCTTTGCAGCTTTGGATTTCCCCCTTTCGTCCTTTAAAGCAGACACGAAGTCACGAATGGGAATATCATAAGAGGAATCAGGGGAGTACTCGAACTGATCAGGATCAAACTCAGGTTGAGCCACACGAACAGTACATGGTGGGGGATTAGCAGCAATCGGCCTGGAGGAACTTGACACCTCTCCTGTGAAAAAGTCCAGAATCTCATAGGGGGTTTTAGAAGAGTCCGGTGAGACTTTGATGGACGCTGGGGGATTTTTCTTGTCAGCCAGCTTGATAGTCTCTTTCCGGGGAGGAGTCTCCGTCTTTGCCAAGCGAGGAGCAGATGAGGTCGCCGGCGCAGCAACTGGGGCAACAGGCACATACTCTTCATCATCAGAGTCCGTCATCACGGTGACGTCCTCGTAAAAGTTTATGTGCTCAATTGGCACATTGCGCCTTGGGCCTGCTTGACTTTTCGGGATGGCCGGCTGCACCACGCCTAGAGAAATGTTGCGCAACCTCCGAGATCTCTTTAGGGTCGGGTTCCCAACCCAGCCAAAAGTGGCAGCGATGAATGGTAAATCAAGCGGATTGTCAACGTCGATCTCATTTTTTGGCTGCCCTGGAAACACCTATACTTTGGGAATGACGTCGAGCGGCGTAGGAACAGGAACAACATCTTGAGACTCGTGCGGTGGCGAGGAAACCGGAGATGTTGTAATCGGTGGTGGGATTGTAGGAAACGCACCACCCACTTCAGCGTGGATGTCTAGGCCACCAATTTTCGGATGATTGAACGAAACCTTTTCGCCGGTGGAGCTTTGCACGCCGGCGGGTAGCTCTGGAATTCCTCTCGAAGAGGGATTCGACATTCTGCAAATTCGAAGAAATCGCAAAGATATAGAAACATCGAGAGAGATGGTGAGATATTAGAGGGTTAGTGAGTTTAATTGGCAGAGGGATTTTGAAGAGGTGGGGAAAACGGTAAGATAATTAGAAACTTATAAACCCCAAAGAGTGACCGTTGTTCAGGAGAGAGAAAGGTAAGAAAAATAAAAAGAGAAACCTTCCTTATTTACCCAAAAGCTGAAGTTAAGCCCTAAACAATATTCCCTTACCTTTTAAAAACCAACATCCACTCCCCCTTAACTAGGAATCATGACCTCCATCCACTTTAACCACTATCTCATTAAAGTAAATCACACGTCTCTTCCACAAAATTAACAAAAAATAGAGCTGAATAAATAGAACCATCACCATAGTCGAGTTAATCTTTTGCAAAGGGGTATTTCACTCACCAAATTAATCCCTTTATTACCTTTCCAACCGTCCGATTACAACGCCACTGAAACAATCGGTTAGCAAGATTCAAAACAGAATTAAGAGAATTCAAGATAGACACAAACACAAGCAACAGAGTTGGTTTTCATGACTGATGACATTGATGCCTAAAGAAAATCATGACCTAAAGAAGGTTGAAAAAATCAATTTTAAAATTTTAGTAACTTGATCAGTGTTGGTTTTCATGACTGATGACATTTTAACCAACATTGCCTTGGGTGAAATCAATGAAAATAGACCCCTTAACACAAGTTAATGACTACGACAAAATCACTGAATGGGGTGAAATTTAAAGATTGGATCCTGTTTAATCCAGATTTTCTTCATCCTTTTTGAGATTAGAAGAGAAATAGCTTATCTTCAGCAATTGCTGTTAACACCTCTTGTTTTTGGACCTGGGAAAAATCTGTTTCTGCGGGAAAGTTCCACAATCACCTAATTGAAGAGGTTAGTCTTTTGGCCACCAGTTTTATTACAACACATGACCTTTTTGTACTTCTAACCAGACTCAATGCATTCAAATTATATATGAAAAAGAAAATAAAAGAAATGCATGCAAAAGTATACAGATGTTGTGACTGATGAACGTTTTGGGTGGCACAACATCAAAACCAACATTGATTTAAACAATGCACATGCCGATATCTCTTCTCAAATGAGAGAAGGTCTCTAAATCTAATGCTTTTGTGAAGATGTCAGCAAGCTGATTGTCTGTTCCTATATGCTGAAGGCTAACTATCTTCCTCTCAACCAAGTCTCGAATAAAGTGGTACCTTATGTCAATGTGTTTGATTCGAGAGTGCTGGACTGGATTTTTGGAGATATCAATGGCGTTGGAATTATCATAGAGCACAATCAATATTCTACTATGTAGACCGTAGTTCTCTATCAATTGGTTCATCCACAACAACTGTGTACAAGCACTCCCGGCTGCAATATAATCGGCTTCAGCTGTAGAAAGAGAAATACAATTTTATTTTTTGTTATATCATGAGATAATATTATTACCAAATAAAAAACAACCCCCTGTAGTACTCTTTCTATCCACAACACCCCCAACCCAGTCCGAATCAGTATAACCCACGAGTTCAGTACCACTTTCTTTAGAATACCAAACACCCAATTCAGTTGTATCAGCTATATATCTAATGATTCTTTTAACAGCTTTTAAGTGTGACTCTTTCGGATTTGATTGATATCTAGCACACAGACACACACTATACATAATATCAGGCCTACCTTCTATTAAATACAAAAGACTCCCTATCATGCTTCTGTACATGGTGTTATCAACACCATTACCAACATCATCTCTTGACAATTTCACAGTATTTCCTAGCGGTGTTTTCTTCTGCGTTCACTTTCTATCCCAAATTTCTGAACTAAATTCTTAGCATATTTGGACTAAGAAAGGAAAATACCATCATCCAACTGTTTAATTTGTAAACCGAGAAAGTAAGAGAGATTACCTTCCATGCTCATCTCAAATGTGTCGGACATTCGAGTTATAAACTCTTTCACTATCTGCTCATTAGTAGACCCAAAAATAATATCATCTACATAAGTCTAGACAATCAAGATGTGCTTATTTGATATAAGAAGAAATAAGATTTTGTATACTTCCCCTCGTCTGGATTTTAAAAAGAGTAAGTGTTGAGTCAAACTTTCATACCAAGCTCTAGGAGCTTGTTTTAAACCATTTTTTTCAATTTTAAAACAAAGTTTGGTTTCTGGGGATCTACAAACCCTTTAGGTTGCTCTAAATACACTTCTTCAATTAAAACTCCATTTAGAAAAGCACTCTTTATGTCCATTTGATGTAGAGATATTTTCATATGACAAACAACAACAAGTAAAAGTCTTACAGATTCAATGCGAGCAATAGGTGCAAAAGTTTCATCAAAATCGATACCTTCAATTTGTGTGTACCCTTGTGTAACCAACTGAGCCTTATTCCTCACAATATTGCCTGCTTCTTCTGTTTTGTTCTTGAAGATCCACTTTGTTCCTATTATATGTGAGTTTTCTGGACGAGGAACTAAATCCCAAACATCATTTTTGGCAAATTGATCCAACTCTTCTTGCATTGCCTTTACCCATAATCCATCCTTAGGAGCATCCTCCACACGCTTGGGATATATTTTGGAAAGATACAAAGACTCTCGAGTTTTAGAACAGTTAGTATATAAACAGACATACCTAACCATTTATTTGAAGTTTATCTGACGCTTTCTTGTACTTCTTTCATCTAAATCTCCAATGATTTGGCCCATGGAATGGTTCCTCTGAATTCTTGATGGTGTATCCCTCTGATGTAAGTCGATGGGATCAGTTGGATCTTCCTCATCTGGATCAAAATCTGATTCTGGAGCAATTTGAGTAGATGTTGGGTTTGATATTGAGTTTCCAGAACCATCACCGAAACCAACATCACATGTTTCTCCAGTAACACCTGCATCTTTGATTTCAACACCTGCACTTTCATCTACACTAACCGTGACATTATCTTGAGGATTTTGATCAAATACCAGATCATTATCCTCTGTAGGTTTAACACCACTCATTAAATCATCAAACTTGACGTTGACTGACTCGAACATGCTACATGTCCATGAGAATAAACAACCTATATGCATGACTATTTTGGGAATAACCCATGAAGATGCATTTATCACTTTTCGAATCATGTTTTCCAAGATGATTTCTATCATTGAGCACATAGCAAATACAACCAAAGAAGACCAACCCAAGGTGAGCTTTGTCACCTCGATAGGCACATACTGTTTTGTCTCTTATGCTATTTGGGTTGAGAATACAGGGGCGACCTATCCGAGGTGGTGGACAAGATGTTCAGAGATCTATTGGGGTCCACCATGGAGGTATATATTGATGATATGATGGTGAAGATCAAAAGAGCGGACTCACATGCGGAGGACTTACGGATAGCTTTTTCCATATTGAGGCAATATGGTATGCGCCTTAACCCAAAATAGTGTGCATTTGGCGTACGATCAGGTAAATTCTTGGGGTATATGATGATAGAGCGAGGTATCGAAGTAAATCCTGAGAAGGTGCGAGCTGTTATGGAGATGTCCCATCCTCGAACAGTGCGAGATGTACAGGTATTAACTGGTCGTATCATAAGGCTTAGCCATTTTATTTCCAGGTCAGCAGAGAAGGGTGTCCCCTTTTTCAGAACATTGAGGAAAGGATCCAAGTTCGAGTGGAAAAAGGAGGCGACATAAGCTTTTGACAAGCTCAAGGAATATTTGGCTGAGATCCCATTACTAACTAAACCAATGCCGGGAGAAGATCTGAATTTGTACATATACGTTGGTGAGGTCGCGGTGAGCTCGATACTCATCATAGAAGATGCAGGTGTCCAAAAACCTATCTATTATATCATCAGGATGTTAAGGGGAGCTGAGTTGAACTACTCGGAACTGGAGAAAGGTGAATTTGCATTGATATATACGGCGAGGAAGCTCCGACCTTATTTTTTGGGCCACAAGGTTAAGGTACGCACCAACTTAGCCCTCAAGCAGGTTTTGAGTAATCCGAATGTATACAGACGATTGGTGAAGTGGGTAGTCGAGCTCAGCGAATACGATATGGTGTATGAGACTAGGACGGCTATTAAACGCAGGTATTAGCGGATTTCCTACAGGAGATGGTGCGCTTGGCAGAGCATGAGGAGGGACATAAGGCATGGATGCTAATTACGGATGAATCAACTATGACAACAGGTGCTGGATTTGGAATCGTTTTGATTAGTCCAGGGGAAAGCCTCAATTTCGTGATCAAACTTGGATTTAAGGACTCTAATAATGAAGCCGGGTATGAGGCATTACTACAGGGCATAAAAATGGCAAGCGACATGGGAGAGCAGAGAATTAAATCCTACACGGACTCACAACGGTAGCTCGCCAGTATGATGGGTCTTTTGAAGCAAGAAAAGAATGCATACAGGAATACTTAAACAAGCTCAAGGAAGGGGTAACTCAATTCGAAGAGTTTAAATTGGAACATTTACCACAAGCTGATAATACTAGAGTGGATCAGCTCACAAAATGGTTGGGACATTGGGCACTTGTACCACAAGAAGCGTCACGTTGATGGAGTAGACATGCTTGTCACAAAGTTTTTGAGTAGCTCATCACAATTTGAACCAAACATAATGCCGTCAACATAGATTCGACCAATTGGTATCTTGCGATTGTTTTTCAAAATGAACAAAGTTTTATCTACTTCATCACGTTTAAAATTCATTTGAAGAAGGTGTTGAGTGAGCCTCTCATACCAGGATCTAGGAGCTTGTTTCAGTCCATAGAGGGCCCTTTTTAGTTTGAAAATATAATGCGGTTTATCAAAGCCCTTTGGCTGCTCAACATATGCTTCCTCATTTAAAACACTATTTAAGAAAGCACTTTTTATATCTATTTGGTGAAGAGTGATGTTCAAGTGATAAGCAATTGCTAGCAGTAATCTAATTGACTCAATTCTAGTTATAGGAGCAAAAGTCTCATCAAAGTCTATACCTTCAACCTGAGTATAACCTTGAACCACAAGTCTGGCTTTGTTTCTTACTATATTTCCCAATTCATCAGTCTTGTTTCTGAAGATACACTTAGTTCCAATGACGTTCCCACCATTTGGTCGTGGTACCAAGTCCCATACGTCATTTTTGGCAAACTAGTCCAATTCTTCTTGCATGGCATTTATCCAGTACTCATCTATGAGAGCTTCCTCCACTTTCTTGGGTTCTATGGTGGACACAAAACAAGAGTAATTGGTTAGTGAGCAGCATGAGGTCATACATACCAGTTTTACCATTTCCTTGAAATTAATCTGTTTCTCGTGTGCTTCTTTCGTTCAAAGATCCAATGACTTGGGATGTGGGATGATTCCTCTGTATCTTGAAGGGTATATCTCTGTCCAGAGGAGAAGAGATTACTTCATCTGACTGGTCTTCTTCAGATTCAAAGGTTTCACCGTTAGCGTCTGTATGCACCTGTGATGTTGGTTCAAGTGCTGCAGCACTTTCAGTAACACTTGTTGTAGTTTCAGATGACTTCCTTGGAGTGAGTAGGGGCAACTCCTGAGGAATTTGAATCAGATCAACCACATCATCCTCAGTAGTATTTCCAGAGATAGATGTTAATTCATTAAACCTAATATTCACAGACTCAAGCATAGTACGAGTTCTTAGACTTAAAGTCCTATAAGCGTGGCTATTTACTGAATATCCCCAAAAAACACACTTGTCACTTTTAGAATTGAACTTGGTTAAGTGGGATATGTCATTCAATATATAGCATACGCAATTGAAAACATGAAAATAATTCAGGTTAGGTTTGTTTCCAACTAGGAGCTTATATGTCTAACCCTTGGGGATGCGGTAATACAGTTTTACAAGTACCTATCCTAAAGTAGACTCGATTAGAGATGTGACACGCTGTGTTAAGAGCTTCTTACCAAAACCTTTTTGCCAATTTTTTTAAAATTAACATGGTTCGAGCCATTTCTTGTAAGGACCGAACGCTCAACTATTCCTTTTTTTTTAGGGGTAGTTGGTGAGGAGAACTCATGAGAAATTCCGTATTTGTCACAAAATTTTTGAAAAAATGAGTTCTCAAACTCTTTACCATGATCGGTCCTAATTCTGCTAATTTTCAAGGAAAATTTGTTACTGACACGTTTGGACAGTTTTCGAAAACTTTCAAAGGTTTCAGATTTTTCACGGAAAAACTCAATCCAGGTGAACCGAGAGAAGTCATCAACAATAATAAATGAGTATTTCTTACCACCCATACTTTCTACCTCGATAGGACCCATAAGATCCATGTGATGAAGCAGTTCCAAACACCGAGTGATGTTGAAGTGTTGGATCATTGGATGAGACACCTTGGTTTGTTTCCCCTTTTGACAGTCACTACATACGGATGGGTTGTTGATGACCAGCTTGGGAATTCCTCTTACAGCCTCTGACTTGACAAGCTTTCTCATCATTTTGTAATTTACGTACCCCAACTTTTGATGCCATAATTTGGACTCCGACGATTGTGCACTTTGACACCAGATTTTGCTGTTTACTTTGTAGCAATTATTTGTGCTTCGAGTCCCGGTGAGCATGCATCGATCAGAGTTATCAAAGACTTCATAGGTGTCTTGTCTGTCATCACAAAGTTGACTAGTGCTTTTGAGGTTGGCAGCTAGACCCTTGACAAGTAGCACATTCTGAAGTTTAGGTAACCCTTCAACATTCAAGGTTCCATTTTCTACAATCTGACCATGCGCATCACCACCGTATTGAACTTTGCTTCCTTTGTGCTGAACAACACTGGTCAAGTGTTCAGCCGATCATGCCATGTGCCTGGATCACCCGCTGTCAAAATACCATGAGTCTTCAACTCCGGGCTTCAGGGAGATGTAGATCATGTTGCACTGGGTGTCTTCCTTCTTTACCCACACCATTCTGCTTTTGTGAGTGGTGTTAGTCCAAATGTTTGGTCATTTCTTCACCAACATTATTTTACCGGGAGAGGATGCTCTTTCTAACTTGAGTTTCTTACATAATGGTCTGATGTGACCCGGTTTTGAGCAATGATGACAGACGTAGGTGCGCTTCCTTCGCTTAGTTTTGTTCACAGATACAGATCCTTTGGAGTATTTGTCACCTTCTTTGAAAATAATGGGAGCCTAAAACCCTATCCCATGTCTGATCATGGTTCCAATAGACATGATTTCATCAAGTTTGGTTGAGCCAGATTTGAGTTTCTTGAGAGTCATCATAACTGCTGAGAGTTTTCCCCTGGTTCTATCTAGTTCTTCTTCTCGTTTGGTCAAAAGAGATTCTAGACGCAACACCACGAATTATTGTTCTTTGTCTGCTCGTGTCAATCTCTCATTTTCTTTAGAGAGAAACTTGACCTTTTGGAGAAGTTTGCACCAATTATCATACAGCTCTTCGTAGGCCGCAGCCAAGTCTTCATTCTCATCGCTTTCAGTTGTGGTGAATGCGTTGAGACACACAATGTCACTCAACTGTCAGTGTTATCCCAGACAACACAGACTCTCACGGCAGCAACCACCTCGGTTTCTTTTAACTCCTCGTCGTCTTCTCCATCACTCATGGCAATAAAATTCTTTTTTGTTAGGGTATTGGCACATTCATACTTAAAATGTCCAAACCCTCTACACTCATATCATTGAACATTGTCCAAATCCTTGGTGCTGGTTTGATTTAAGGGTTCAGATTTTGCACTCGTAGGTGTCAGATCTCTTCTTTGAAACCTGTTGGTAGACTGTCCCACAGGTTTAGGAGTGCTGGGCTCAGATGAGGACTTGAGCTGCATGTTCAAGGGTTTTCTTGAGATGTTCTTTTTCTTCAGAAAATCACCGAATTTTCTGGTGATGAGAGCAATGCCATCCACATATAAATTGGCATACTCAGCCTCGTATGCTATGGCAGCAAGGTCAAGGTCTTTCTCTTCTGAATCTGGGGCAAAAATGAGGGCAATACTCCTCCCTTTCGATTGCTTGATTTTTAATTCCATCTCGTAAGTCTTTAAGGAACTAACAAGTTCATCAAAACTCATGACCTAAGTATCTTTGGCTTCTTCAATAACTGTGATCTTCATGTTGAATTTCTCTGTCACTGATCGCAGGAATTTGCTCACAAGCCTTTCATTTGAGATAGGGGATCCCAGAGACTGACTTTCATTTGCAATGTCAAGAAGTTTTGCTTTGTAGCTGCAATGGTTTCACTTTCCTCCATCCTTAGCACTTCAAATTGTGTTTCCAGCATTCTTAGTTTGGTTCTTTGGACTCCCCTGGATCCTTCACAGAAGAGTTGTAGTGCCTCCCATGCTTCTTTAGCCGTCTGTAGGTTGGAGATAATTCTGAACAAAGACACGTCTACAAAGCTGTAGATGACATTCAAGGTTTTGGTGTTGGCATTTGAAGTAGCAAGTTCGTCTGCAGTCCAATCAACCTCGTTTTTCAAAATGATGTCGCCGTCTGGATCGTCTCTCCTGGGAGCCTCCCATCTAGTTAGAATTGCACGCCAGGATCTTTCGTCCATTGTTTTTATGTAGGGTCGCATCCTGGCTTTTCAGATTGCGTAGTTTGTTCCATCCAACACAGGAGGTCGGATTGCAGCGTTCATTACAGTATCCATTGTTCTCATTCAAAGTCCGTAGGAATCTCACTTAGTAGAGTCAAGTGATCGCTCTAATACCAATTGAATGTTTTGAAGGTCTTCAATAACTTGTATGAACGTCAATGTTAGTAATTATGTTGAAACACTCTTACTAATATATGTGCAAAAAGATAAATTAACAATGATTTTTGCCTGTGAGTTAAAATAACTCACAGAACACGACCGTAGGCCAAAAGATATATTACTAGAAATATTTACAAATCAAATGAAAGAGATTCTAGTAACATTACAAAGAAGACGAAAAAGAAATTGCTACTAAAATTCTTCTTGTTTGAACAAGTGTGAACTCGAAGAATAACTGAGTAAACGGAGCAAGAGTGCTGAAGTAAGCTTTCTATTTTTCTCCTCCTTTCAGTCGTGATCTTCAATGAAAACGCCAAGTAGTACTTATAGCTCAACTTCTTTGAAAAGAGTTCTTGTTTCACGTAACAAGATCTTGATAATTATCTCTTAAGACATTATAAGAGATAAGGACTATTTTACCTGCTAACATTCTAACTAGCACTAGACTCCAGATAGACAAATATTCTTAAAGCAAATAACTTAATTAATAGGATTAAAAACTCCCCGTGGACAATAATCCTATCAGTTTATACAAAAAATTAACATTGAATCCTTGCATGCGGCAAGTATGAACTCTCTACTTTCTTTCATGTACGAGTGCAGCAGAAAGTATTGCATGCAGCTTGTGTAATAGAAACTTGAACTGCCATCACTATTTTCTATAAATTAAAAAAAAAATCATCACTTTTTAATCTGAAAAGGCACAAGCAGTTGAGATCAAGAAAGAAAAGATGAAAGGAAATAAGTTATTGATATTCTAAATTAAGAATCAAAGTTAAAACTAGGAAATCAAATCAAAATACATATAGAATCATCATAAACGACTAAACGAGTAAAACGACATCAAATTGTTCTAAGAGGGTAAAAAAGGATTCAAGTCTTCAATAGGATCTGCATTATTTACTCAAATCCCTTATTGTTTCGACTAATCTGTTCAGTAATTCGTAAACACCATCACTTTGCTTAAGATAAAACGCATGACTAATTTGATAATTAAGTGTATTTTAAAGACAACTTAATAGGGCATTTATTGAAGAAGGTACGTAATAAAATTCATTTCTGCAGCTGATTAAAGAAGGTAATTAAATTCATTTTGTTAAGCTAAATATGATCTTATCACATTCTATGCGAAAATTCATAAACCACGTGATCAGAAAAAAGAAAAGGAAAAAAAAATAATAAACATTAATGTGGACTTCTTAAGAAACATATGTTTATTATTTGAACAAGCATAAAGCTTACGCATGATGAAAATCAGGACACAAAATGGTACTGAAAGCATGGGAGACTTTTATCAAGTTCCATCACCTCATAGGCCTCGCCATCGTAGCTTTTGCCGGAGCGGCTCTTTATCTAAATCACGGCATTAACTATTTGAACATCGTAAGAAAGGCCATGAAAGAAGAACATACAACAGAATGCGACTTTTTTTCAGGCAGATGGGTTTATGACAATGTATCGTACCCCCCTTACAAGGAGGAGCAATGTTCTTTCATGGAACGTACTTTTGCATGTGATAGGAATGGGCGAAAGGACTTTAATTATCGTCATTGGCGGTGGCAACCTCATCATTGTGACATTCCAAGGTTCTTAATTATTAAACATTATTATTTTTAATTAAGTTAAAACAATATTGTTTTTTGCCATAATTGTTTTTTGATGTTGTTTATAATTTTAGTAATTTTGTTTCAAATTAATTATAAATAACTCCATTATTATTATTATTATTATTATTATTATTTTATTGAATAGGTTCAATGGTAAGGCATTTTTGGAGAAAATAAGGGGAAAGAAAGTATTATTTGTAGGGGATTCATTGATTAGAAATCAATGGGTCTCATTGCTTTGCCTAATCGAGTCATCTCTTCCTCCATCATCGAACAAGTCTTTGACCTTGACTGGCAACTCCAACGTCTTTCACAGCATAGTAAGGCGTTGTATAACTGAAAATTGTGTATTATGATATTTCCTTTCCATTATATTTGATTTGTTCTTATCTCCGCCGTACACATATCTTCATCCAACGGCTGCTGATCTTTCTAAACTTGGTTTTGTTATTACTGCTTGTTTGGTTAAAGCTCTAAAGGGTTGAATAAATATTCAATTGAATTTGTAATAATGTTTTTAACTAAGTAGATTTAAAATGTTAATTTTGTTTATTGCATTTAAATTTATAAAAATATAAAAATGTATTACATTATTGTGAGGATATTAATAGATTGAAGTTATAAGTGATTTTATTGTTGATTTTAACAGTGATATCAATGTTTAGTAAAAGTAGCTTTTGCCATGAGATTACATTGTATTTTAATCCATAAAGCCAATGACAATCTACCTGTGTATCGTACATGTACAGTACTAGTATACTAGTATATAATGGTATTAAAATGTCACCACCTTATATTAGGATTCCTATCAGGACTTTATCAACTAAAGGAATCTCTAAATCTCTACCACTAAGTTGCATTTTTGACCTTTGTTTCCCATTTGATCAATAATGCATTTTTCTTGATGATCAAGGAATACAATACGTCAATCGTTCTTTATTGGTCGCCATTTCTGGTCGAATCAAGTCGTGATGACTACTCATCCCACCGTATTTTGGACTACAGTGTCGTTAGAATTGAGGCCATTGAAAAACATGCTAGACACTGGAATGATGCAGACATTCTCATTTTTGGTTCCTATGTTTGGTGGTTAAATCCCTTGAAACTTTTGTGAGTTTAATCTCTTCTCTCTCTCTCTCTCTCTCTCTCTCTCATATGATAAAGTTTACACGCGATGAAAAGGTGGGGATCATTTGAAAGCTCTGATGCAATCTATAAGAAGGCGGAGATGAGTTTGCGTCCTTATGAAATGGGGTTACGCACTTGGTCCGATTGGCTGGAAATGAACATCAATCGAACCAAAACAAAGTTGTTCTTCATGAGTGCCTCACCTTATACCCAGAGGTAGTATCTATGTGGTCATGCAATTATTATTCATAGATAATTTCAAAAGCTACCCTTGAGGGAATGTTTTGTAAGATGAAAAAGAAAATGTATTATTTAGAAAGATAGCTAATTATTTTATTGTAATTTTTTTTATCACTATGTATTTCCTTTGTGTAATAATAAATCTCATGCTTACATTTTTGTGGGCAATACAGAGGTGATACTTTGAGACAATGCTACAATAAAAGCGAGCCGATTCCCATGGGAAACTTAAGCCCTTCAAACCGGTACAACAAATTAATGGGTGTATTAGAGTCGTCAATAGAGAATCTGAGGACAAGAGGGATATACGTGGAGTATCTTCGTATAACACGAATGTCTGAGTATAGAAGCGATGCTCATCCTTCTATTTACCGGCCATTTATTAGTCATTTGAGTGATGAGAACAAAAAGGACCCCACAACGTATACAGATTGTCTTCACTGGTGTCTTCCAGGAGTGCCCGATACTTGGAATCAGATTCTTTACGATTATATCATGAAATCTTGATGCGGTTTTCTTGAAGAGTAGCAAGAAGAGTGATGAAGATAGTAACAGTGATGAGGATTAATTAACGAACATGAAACAATTGTTACTTGGTGTAAATTAATAATTTCATTAATTAATCGAGTTTCTTGTTCATATGATATTTCTTTGATTATGATCATTTTGTAAAGCTATAAAAAAAATTACTCGGTATGCATGGAATGAGATGAAATTGATGTATTGTTACTAAGCATCTCATTAGATATTTTATTTCCAACATTTGGCTAGCAACTTTTATGAAATTGAGGGTAAATTCAATGATTCATTTTATTTCATTGATGTCTTACTTTGATTATATAAATCACTTTTTCAATCGGTTACAGATTTAAGATAGAGATGTACTATGGACACACCATAATCATATAAAAACGTACCAGCAGAAAAAAAATGATTCTTTCAAATGTTCAAATTACCCTCAAATCCTAAATATACACCACATAATCAAACCACCAGCTACTATCAAATTACTAACACACAACCACCATCAAACCCTAACCTCGATTTGAAGTTCGGATATGAAGGGAACTAGGTAAAACACCATTATTGAAAATTTTTCTAAAGAATTTGAAGAGGTTGTCTCGTTTGGAATTTGGATGCTCTAAACTACTGGAAAATTTTATTTTTGGTACATAATGTTGGTCACTTTCCAAAAAAGGTACGTGATGTTGGCCAGCATCAAATCACGTCTTTTAAGTTGACAAATTCATCAAAAAGGTAAAAAAAAAAGCCCCATCAAACTTTTTTGCTTACTTGGCATGACTTAATCATTTGTTATCTTTTTTAATTTAAATTAAATTGCGAAATTAAAAAAAAATTACCCTGACTACCTAATTTAACCTCAATTAAATTAAAACTCAATTCTCAGCTCCAATTTCAGAAACACATCTTGAGCCTCGTTTCTTCCCCAATTTCAGAAAACCGACGGCATCGGGCGGCTAGTTCCTTGCGACGGTGAGGCACGACGAAATTCATTTCCCCAATTTTTAAAATCAGGCGACACAAATCCTCTACGCCTTCTTCGAAAATCCCCCGGCGGATGGAAACCGGCAAGCGGAGGGCACAGCTGCGAAGGGCTGATGGAAACCAGCAAGCGGTTTCAGGCATGGTGGTTCTTCTCTCCACCAGGAAACAGAAGAGGCAGGCATAACTGCGAAGGGCGGCGCTCCGACTTAATAATGGTCTCGTCATCTTTTTCCGGCAACGACGCGACGGTGACGGTGACGATTGGTTTGAACGACTGGTTTGGGCTACGGCGGTGGTGGTTCTTGTTTTGCGATTTCTAACAGCCAGGTTTGGGAAATATTACGGTGGTGTGGTGGTGGCTTTGGGTTGCAAAAACGGTCAGAAATGGTGGTGGTTTTGGTTTGGGAAAATCGTTAGAGATTTTGGACATGAAAACGGTTAGGGATGGTGGCTGCCGGGTTTTGTTTGGGCTTAGGCCGAGAAGGGTTGTTGATGGTGGTGCTTTTGGTCGGCTGAGTAGGTTTGGCTATGGTGGCCGCGTGTGTGACAGGCGTTGCTGGTGGTGGAGAATCATCAGTTCAGGGCAGTGAGTTCGGGGAAGGCGGCAGCTTTTGGGAAAAACGGCAGTGGCGCTGGAAGCAAGTTGAGTAAGAAATCTGGGGATGATGATCGAGAGACCAAAATCGGGTCGGGCTTCGTGTTCATGAAGGAGTTCCGTGTCGACGATGACGAGCAGGCGGTTCAGGAGGCGAAGAGCTTGTACGCTATACTCATCGCGCTTGAGAATCTGGAGGACCAGCTCGAGTTTCTCTACACTGTGCAAACTCAGCAACGAGCAGAAAGAGATGCTGCAATCGCCCTTTTAGAGCAGAGTCGGATTATTCTCGCAATGCGATTGGCTGAACATCAAGGCAAGAATTTTTTTTTTCCGTGTTTCAGAATATACAAAGTCATTGAAGAAGCACTAGCCTTAATAGGCAACGTGCAAGATGCTAGCCGACTGTTACACAAGTTAAATATCAATGAAGATTAATTTCAAATATTCTCTAAATAATTAATATCTAATAAACTTGGCAAGAAAGTCAAAATAATATCTAGGTAAAACCAATCTCTCAAGATGAAAAAATACATATCATATTCGTGTAGGTTTGGGTGAGACCGGTCTCATAGTATGAGACCACTTTTTACCAGATTCATTAATTGACTCACCCAACCCATCCGACCCGCCCTAACCGATCCATTTAATAAATAAAAAAAAAGAAAAATATATTAATTTTCTATCACAAACAAGCACACGCACAACAAATGTGCTCCCCCCACCTCCAGCTCAGGCCGCCACTTCGGATCGTCGGCCGCTACTCGCCGCCGGCCGCCACCTCCATTATTTACCGGCGATATTTTTTTTACAAATCTTATATCGTTGTAATCGTCTCGTCTCCCTCGTTCCAAATTCGCAATTGGATTTATAATTTAATGCTCCAATCACCATAAATCTGAGGTTAAAGTCACAAATTTATCAATTTTAACCTCCAATTAACAGCGATTTACCGGACAAAATTTCGATTAAACAAAACGTATCACATAATCGAGTAATTGTCTCGATCCACTCTATAAAACTGCAAATTCAATCAAAAAAAAAAAAACGTCACCGGAAAAAAAAATCTGCCCAGTTTTAAGTATTACAAAAGTAGTTAAAAGTATCACAGATTCAAGTAAAAGTATCACAAAATCGACACATGTTATATTTTATATTTTTACATCTTTTTTTTTTTTTAACAAAAATCAAAGTATCATAAAAATATTATTTACGAAATATAATTAAAATATTACATATTCTATAATTTTATTTCTTTTACTTACATATACGCCTTTTACATTTAAATAATTAAAATTATTAAAAAAATTGATCGAATATCACAAAATATATTAAAAGTATCGCATATTTTCTAATACTTGTACATTGTACTACATTTTGTAATAAGTGTATTCTGTGATACTTTTAATATCTTTTTTGATACTTTTAATATATTTTGTGATACTTGACCAGATATTGTAAAAAATCATACTACTTTTGTGATACACATATAAGTGTATTTTGTGATACTTTTAATATCTTTTCTGATACTTTTAATATATTTTGTGATATGATCAGATATTGTAAAAACTCATACTATTGTGATACAAAAATACGTGTGTTCTGTGATATACTTTTAATATCTTTTCTGATATATTTAATAT
Organism: Phtheirospermum japonicum; assembly: GCA_014905375.1. Taxonomy (NCBI): domain Eukaryota; kingdom Viridiplantae; phylum Streptophyta; class Magnoliopsida; order Lamiales; family Orobanchaceae; genus Phtheirospermum; species Phtheirospermum japonicum. The sequence continues at coordinate 803,638 of BMAC01000290.1, read as the reverse complement.
ATTTTGTGATACTTGATCAAATATTGTAAAGATTCATACTATTTATGCGATACAAAAATAAGTGTGTTTTGTGATACTTTTAATATCTTTTCTGATACTTTTAATATATTTTGTGATACTTGATCAAATATTGTAAAAATTTAAACTACCTTTGTGATACAAAAATAAGTGTGTTTTGTGATACATTTAATATCTTTTTTAATACTTTTAATATATTTTGTGATACTTGATCATATATTGTAAAAATTCATACAACTTTTGTGATAAAAAGAATATGTGTGTTTTGTGATACTTTTAATACCTTTTCTAAACTTTTAATTACATTTGTAATACTCTGAATTATTTATTTAAAAAAAAACATACGTAATTATAGAAATCAAATATCAAGAATTATGTGATAGTTCAACTATTTTTTGTGATACTTGAAAAACTTTTTATGATACTCCAACATCTCATCATCCAAAATCTGCATATAACATATGCATGTTGATAAATTATTTTCAAAAGCCACATTAATACAAAATAAATTTAATAAACATCTCAACACCTGCACACACCATATCACCGGCGACACACATGCGCCTAAAACCACAATTGTTGAGAGAGAGTGAGAAATCGAGACGAAAGAAAAGAAGAAAAGAGAAAAGAGAAAAAAAAGTCTACCTTCGTCGGTGCTCACCGATTTGTAAATATAAATTTATAAAATCGTAGATTGCAACGTGAGGAGTTGAACGGTTATTTTCGATCTGATATTTGCCCGATAAATCGTCGTAGATCTGAGGTCAAAGTTAATAGTTCATAAAGTCTGACCTCATATCTACAAAGATCGGAACATCAAATTGTAAATCTGGTTTCAGATTTAGAATGAGAGCGTCAAGACGATTCAAATGGTATAATTTTTGTTTTTTTTGTCGCCGGAGGACAGAGGCCGCCTGGACGACGGTGGCTGGCGATGACGGTGCAAGAGAGAAACGGTGAAGATGGGAGGGTGGGCGGCTGAGAATGACAGCATGTTTTTCTTTTTTTCTTTTTTATATATGGGGTTAGGGGACGGGTGGGTGGACGGGCGGGTTGGGCAGCGGGCGGGTTGGACAAATGGGCATGGTAAAAAGTGGTCTCATACTTTGAGACTTGTCTCACCCAAATATTTACCATCATATTCGTATCTCATACATATTGGATTCAACAAATGAGTTTTGGGGCTTTTAGAAATTCATATACGAATGCCGACTTGTGTTTTTCTTTCTCTCTTTTTTTTTCCCCATATTATTCAAGTGGTATAATTTTTGGGTGTCGCCACCTCCCACAATCTCTCTTTCTTCCTCATACATATACCCACACAAAAACATTCACTGGTAGTGGCAAGAGAAGGCACAAACATCAATAGCAGTGAAATGAAGGATGGGAGATGTCCTAGTCTGAGGTTATCTTCTTTTGACTTTTTCCCGTGCGATGGCTTTTCCCAGCATGCCCTCTCCACCACGCTCCAAATTTTTTATTATGTGTCTTCTTGCGTGTATTTTCTCCGTGTGTGGGTATTTTTAAAGTTACGGGTGATTTGTGTATTTTAATCATATTGGGGCATTTTTAACATATCATGTGGTCCAAATAGTCAACCCCTTTAAAATAGGGTACGACTATCTCCACTCCAAGTTTTACTAGATCTACTTGATGACTAAAAACTACTCTATAAAGGTCCGGACAAGTGTATCAGTCATTTATATAGATCTTGAGAACCTCCCACAAGGATCGTGATTATTAATACTAACCGACCTTTTATTTTTTAATCAATCAAAAGAAAAATTAAATAGTTAGTAAACAAGGATCGGTTTTTTAGAAAAGTACGGAATGTATCGTCAAATATTCAATATGATTCCACAAGAATACGTGATTTTCAATAGTTGAAAAGCTAAAAGATGGTTTTGAAGAATGAATATATGAGAAAAGCATGTTTAATATACAATCCTTCTAAATTCACCTTATGATTGTATCCAAATAAATCATCATAAACTTTTAAGTACTACCAAACCAAAATCCCAATTCAGGCTTATAAGGACAGTAGAAAAACACTAATTTAAATAACATCTCGAATTTCAAGTGATCTAATTCCAATCTCGAATTGATGAATAGGAATATCTTCCTAATAAAAAACCCACAAGATTACATATTGAACAAAGAATTTTCCTATTAATTTGACCTTAATCCAGAGAATTTATGTCATTCTATATCTAGGATTGCGTGCAATTCATTCCACTTATATGTGTTCTACTCTATTTCGCTTTGTTTGATTTAAAGTAAAGAATAAACCCAAATCAATAGACAAGAATTACCAAGTTTAGCAAATTAAGGAAAACCCAAGTAAATCAATTGGAAATCGTAAATTAATATATATTAACCAATACTCAAACCACAAGATATTTTTAAGGTTGATCCCATCCAAACACACGGTAAATTAGTTTTGATGAAAGTAAAATCTAGGAGAATAGATAAAGATGGAATCAAATAGGAATTCATGATTTATTTTACTTCGTATTGATATCTACGATGGTGTGGGTGTGGTTTTCTTTCTAAACTCTCTTTGATTTCTGTTCTCGGTCTCGCACTCGCCTCTAAGATATTGATAAAAACGACCTACGGGTTCTTTAATATATCCTTGATTTGTACATATTTGTGTGTATTTTTTGTTTGTTTTTGCATTTTGTCTTGTTATAACGGGTTTTAGGTCGTTGTTCTTCTCATTTTTCTTCTTTTTTGTATTTTTGTAGGTCGTTTTGTTTTTATCCCGTTTAATACTTTTTCTCTCTCATTTCGTAAGTTACTGTTCTAATTACGCTTAATTCTCCTTTTCAGCTTCGAATAGATGTAAAGCGGATGAGGGACACAGAGCTACCATCGATTGACGCGTCGTCGAGGCCGCCCATCGACGCAGCACCAATGCCGACTTCGAAATAAACTATCGATTGACACGCCAAGAATTTCCAGCATCCGTCGATCGACTCCGCCCGTCGATGCTACATCGATGGGCACCCACCAACAGCGACGACACCCTTGGTTGATCCACACGCCGAGAGCCACGTGGCACCATCGATCGACGACCGGCGTTGATGGAGGTCGACGCCAGAGATACTGTCGATCGACGCAAATCGATGGTCGTCATTCTCAGGCGAATTTGCCATGACGCCCCTCTCGTCCGACTCTATAAATATGACGTTTCTCTTCAGTAGAAAGGAGACGCGACAGATTGGGACGAGAACATATTTTTGAACCTCTACATATTTTCTTCATTATATCTTCATTTTCCCGATTCAAACTTCAATTTTTCAGTTTTTAGTAGATTGTAGATTGCCAATCACTGCTTGGACGTTAGACATAGATTAGTTTTTATTCGTGCATTTCTTAGTTTGAACGTTGGCACTTTCCATTTCCATTAGTAAGATTTCAATTTCTCTTGTTTTACTATTCCAATTTATGTTTCATTTGTTCATGTGTTTCTTGTTGGATTGTGATGCTCTTGTGTTATTAGTTAAGTTTTATGTTGAATTATTGAACTTGTTGATGATTGGTCGCTGAAATTCATGAGTCTAGTGCCTAGAATCGTTTAGAACCATCAATCGGGATTGTCGAGTGTTTACTCTACAAGTTGGGATTGACAACCCCAACTTGTAGATTAAGTGTTCGATAAAATGTCAATTGATCGTGAAGACGACTCTATAGCCCTAGACCCCCGTTTTATTAATCTTTTCAAAGTTTTTGATTTTATTGCTCGTCATTTAAATCATCGTCTTAGTTATTACAGCTTCTTAAACTGAAATTTGACCGAGTATTTAGATTAGCTTTTTCGTTATTTCCTCGTTCGTGAAATCAAACACGAGAATGACTTACGATTAGCTTCCTCGAGAAATTTGACTCGAGTCAACTTGTCACTTACAACCGCTACATTCTCTTGCGGATGAGCTTTTTATTTTAATAAAAGTAAGTATTTAAAAAGTCCGATTCAATTCTCAAGTATATATTCTTAAAAATCCAATCGTCAAACATAAAATGGGAGGGTCAAAATCATAAGATCGCGCTATTCAGTCAAAAACGCCCCCAAGAGGCAGAAAACATGGGCTAAGAACCAAAAATATAACCTGACCATGTTTTGTATTAAAACTGTTGGATGATGAATAATGACTGCGCGTCGCGACGCAGTAAATGTAATATTCATAAATTTTCCTTTCATTCCTCCACTAATTAGTAGTAGCGGTAAGTAAGGGTCGATCATACGATTAGTGTGAATTAAATTGTAATAGTTTTATACTAATTGAAATGATAGGAACTACTAACGAAGAAAGGGGGTGGGGGTGAGGTTGGTGATTCATAATACTAATAATTTAAATTAATAGAAATAAACTAAAGAGCAAACAATATATGGATTAAAATAATATAAAAAAGCTTCCGATTCACGGTTTCGTCTGCACACTCGCTCAATCAAATCTAATCAATTGTGACAGCTAATCCTAATATATTTCCGAAATTACTAGCCCTAAATAACACTAAGCACTGTTATTCGAAGTTTCCCTTAATGATTAATTAACCGAAATAATATCTTCGATTAAATCTAATTATTGGACAATCTAAAATAAGCTCTCTAGATTTAATTCAATAACAACTTTTAGAACAAAAAAAAAATGTTATTCTAAATAATAAACTCACAAGCTCAGTTTATTTAAATTAGTTCATGTTGTCCCTAATATTGCGAATATTAGCTCCTACAAACGAATTAAATATGACTGCAATTGTAGATTAAAGGTTTAATTCTATCGATATACATGTAAAACCTAATCTAGATAATACATCTAGAAAAAGTAAAAACACAATATAATTAATTAAAATAGAATAACACAACAAATCTCATAGAAATAATATAAAATCACCACAATAATTAATTAGAATATAATCAAGTTATTAGGGTCCAAAATCACGAGAACCATAATAAATGGTTCTCATTGCATAATAAAATAAAAATACAAATCAAAAGGTTATTTATTATTAAATAAGAAATAAGAGAGTCACAGCCCCTTGCTGGTGCTTCTTTTTCCCTTGCGGCTCCAATCTCTGCAAGTCAGTGTGCGCTCCTCTTTTCCGTTTTCCAAAATCACGTCTCCCCCGAAGGTATGAGTTGCTGCTTCCAAAGTCTCTCTCTCTCTCTCTCTCTCTCTCTTCCTTTTTGTAATCTCCCCCCGTATGCTCTTCCTAATCACTTCTTTTGGGTATAAGTTGCTGCTTCCAAAAGTCTCTCTCTCTTTTTTTGTTCTCTTCCTTATGTAATCTCCCCATGTATGCTCTTCCTAATCTCTCTCTTTTTTTTTTCTCTCCTTATGTAATCTCCCCATGTATGCTCTTCCTCCCTGATCTTTTTTTTCTCTTCAAGTATGATGTTTTTGTAAGTACGTATGGGCTCCTCCAACTCCTTGATTCTTGATAATTGTGCCTAATGTGCAAGTTGGGCCAGGATTATAATTGAACTGATCTCTTTAATAACTGAGCTTGTATGGGGTGACCCAATACCAGGATGTTGGTGCGTTATTACAGACACGATAGTCGATTTTGGCACGAGCGATCCAATCCTTCTTCATCCAACTGCAAAACATTTCAAAATATTGCAATTAAACACAAATTATCTCATAAGAGCACAACCATCCAAATAAACAAATAAGTTGAAAAATATATAAATACAACACAATTAAGCTCATAAAAGTATAATATTAAATAAGTATTTGATGCACATTTTTTACTTATTAGATTCTCCTAAACTTAAACATTTGCTTGTCCACAAGCAACTTAGAATTAAAGCACACAAAGAAAAACAAATATGTATTGCTCAGGTCCTCACGATTTTCATACAAGTAACTCAATCACATTGCTCAAACGAACTCATTTGAAATCTAGACAATTTTATATTTCTAGAAATTACAAGCATTTCATGTTTCGACCAATGTAACCCAAGCAATTTGCTAATCCCATCTCAGTTATGCCATATCAATGTACTATGGTGCCCTCCTTGTTACTCGCAGGTGCGACTCTATCCATCATTGGCCGTGATCAAATATCACGTTCTCCCCTTTTATATTTTTTTTATGAGGCCCGTAGCTCCACACTACAATTATTGTCTAGATATTTAGTGTGAAGGCATCGAACGGGAAGATTATATGAGTTAGGCATTCGAAATATCAAGCCTCGCCTCCGATTTATGAAAATTAAGGTTTGTATGCTTGTCTAAAGAATATGCATACTTAGAATGAAACATTGGCCCGTTTGTACTTATTGCCACTAGAAAGAAAATGTAGTGTGGGTCGTTTGCATGTGATATACCACGGTTAGGGAGTTGTTTCATCACCTCATATTTTTTTCTTTCTTTTCGACTAACTGCAATTTCGTTATCCTCCAACCGCACTCTAAATTTTTGTTTCAACTAATGAGATATTCTGACATGACCGCCAACTTCAAGACCCCATGCAAACTCTCATTGATTATGGCAACCACAAGTACACCTCGAAATGCGTGCAATGTAAAACCAACGCACTATAAATGAATCATGGAGGTACTAACAATCGTACCCTTGATTCCCTAAATCCAATAGCGCCTAAAGAATTTAATCGAAAAAGAATTCACGCAAGAAATGTAAGTAAGTACCATCAAGTTTATAAACTAATTCTCAATTCATCATCACGAATGCCACTTACCAAGCTGTTATTGGGTCACCTAATAACAGCCTACCTCCTTTTTTTGTAGTAAAACTACTCCGACAATTTACAGGCTACATAACTATTCAGCAGCAAAAACTCATCAACACTCATAGTTCAACAACACATCATATACCACTAAACCTTAACTCCCCAAAAACTTAGAGATTAGCCACATCCAAGGAGTAAACAAAAATTAAAAGCCAAAACACAAGAGTTCAAGGAAAGAAGTCACTCGAGTCATTGGCGATAAAGTGCATGAGATCTGTGTGGGTTGGGCCATCGGGGTGTTTCTCCACCCCATTCCCTAAGTAGCTGCACGCCACATTTGTGACAACGCCTCGCTTGTGATAGGGGCGGTGCAGCCAGTTTGTCCCTCAAGGTAAGAGGTGGAGGTTTCGATTTACTCTTGTTGTATTCCAATGTGATGAAATCATAGATCCTTTCACGTGCATTAATCATAGCCTACAATAAAATGATAATGATAAATAATAATAATAATAATAATAATTTGAAAGTTAAAATAATAAATAAAATATAGTATAGTACAGTATAATTAAAATAAAGATAAAGATAAAAAAAAATAAATTGAGGGGTTGCTTCCCATCAAGCGCCTTTGTTTAATGTAATTGGCTCAATATAGTACTTCTCTTTCAGTTAGTAGTCCAGGGAGGTTTCCACGGTGGTCTCGAAGCGAATGGAAATCTCACGACCTCAAACTCCTTAAACTCTACTCGTTTCAAAACTGGGTTCTTAACCTGATCTTTTTGACTTGGTGGTAACTTCTCATGGAAAATGGCAAATACAGTTTCACCCATATCATCTCAGATGGAGGGATATTGGTTTCAACCTTCTTGAGACCATCAAGCAAATATTCTTCATGTCTTCCTTCATTAGTCGCTTGATCCTAAATGTTAAAGGTCAATGTTCAATTCTAATAGGAGTAATGGCTAGAGCAATCATTTTTTTTTTTTTTTAATTTCGAGCTACTATTATTGGGTTACCCAATAACATAATGTGTACGCTTTGTTTCACCATTTTCCTCATCCTCTCCATACTTTGGATGTGAAGTTTACTTCTCGGACACTTTAAGATTACCCTCACTCCGCAATGTGATGACACTCATGTTATATTGGTTTATCTTAAGACAAGGTGGCAATTCACTGCTCATTTGAGCATCTAATTGGTTAATGTGATCCGCCAATTCTTTAGCCCACTTCTCCAAACTCTTTATGTTAGCTCAAGTGTCTTCCTAATATTTATCAATCTTCTATTTGTTCTTCTCAATTATCTATTGGAGCATCAATGTGTTTGATGCCATTATCCCCACATTCTTCTCCAGTGAAGAACTGGATCTTTGTTCGGCTAACGACTCATAATAGTATTATGGGACTTGATGTTGGAAGTGTGATACGTTATTGACAAGGGGAAGCAGTGTTTTTGGGTTTATATAGGGAGAATTTGGGTAATCCCCAAAACTAAATCCATTTCGTCACGATATGGATAACACAAGCTTACTCGTAGATTTTTAAGTCTCATAGAAACACTGTGTGCAAGATATTTATCAATCGAAATTGGGCAATCATCTGTGATGTGACTCATGGTTAAGCAAAGGTGACATGGTCGCACCGACTGAGCTCTACTCACAACAACTTTCCGAAGAACTAAGATCACGCTATCCAATAATTCTTTAATCGACTAGTCACTTATCTCTCCATCCATTTTATATAGTGTGCTGTTAGCATAAAATTCACAAGAGTATGTTTCCATTTTAAAAAGAAATTCCATCTATCTTGCAAACTCCGAAAAATTCTATTTCTATCTGCTTTTATTGGGTCACCCAATAATCTGCCAACGAACTAAAGAAACAAACAAGAAAACATTATATTATGAACAGGGGTGAAGGTAATAAAAATGGTGATAAAAATGATATATAAAGATAAATTAGATAATAATAATAATATTACTAAAAAATATCCTAAACCAGTTTAAAGTAATACTAAAAAAAATAATTTAAATTGTGCCACTCCCTCCCAACGGTGACAAAATTTTCCATCACGACGCGGTAAACTTAGTATTTATAAATTTTTCTTTCTTTCATACACTTGTAGTAGCGGTAAATAGGGGTCGATCCCACGAGAAGTGTGAATTAGATTGTAATAATTTTATATTAATTGAAATAATAAAAAGATATTAACGAGGAAAGGGGGATTTTTTGGTACAATAATCTAAATTAATAAAAATAAACTAAACCACTTAAAAAATATGGATTAATATAATATAAAGAAAACTTCTAGTTCACGGTTCCGTATACACCCTTACTCAATTATGACAACTAGTCCTACTATTCTTCTGGAATTACTAGTCATAAATAACAATAAGCTCTGTTATTCGATATTTCCCTTAATGAATAATTAACCAAAACAATCTCTTCGATTAAATCTAACTACTGGACAACCTAGAATAAGATCTCCAGATTTGATGCAATAACAACTTTTAGAACTAGGAAAACAGGCCAGTCTACGTAATAAACTCACAAGATTGGTTTATTGTTCTTAAAATCGGCCTAGGCGGCCGCCTAGGCGCTAGGCGCCCTCGAACCGCCCACGATTTCTGAAAATCGGGCAAATAAATCGCCGGAGGAATTCGGCGCCGCCTAGGTGCCAGCAGTCCCATTTTTTTTTTTTAAATCCAAGACGACGTCGTTTTGGTTTTAAATCTTTTTAAAGCCAATTCAATTGTTACGGGGCAAGAATTAAGACAGAACATAATAGAAACAGACTGAGAACTCTTGCCCTTATTTAGTTATTTTGATTTTGTAATGTGTGCTATGAATTTATATTGTTTTGAACTTTGAATTGAATAATAGTTTTGAACTTGTGATCATTACTTTTAGTTTTGGATTGTCATATACTTTATTGTGTAGCAGGTAGTATGTTGAACTATTAAATATTTTATGTAATGTTGTAAATAAGGGTATTTATTCTCAAATTCTAGGCCCCGCCTAGGCGCCCTAGGCGCTAGGCGCTGGTCTGGCGCCTAGCGGCCGCCTAACAATTTTTAGAACACTGTTTAACTTAGTCCGTGTTATTTCTAATGTTGTGAATATTAGTTGCTACAAACGAATTGAACACGACAAAAATTGTGGATTGGAGGTTTAATTCTAGCGATAGATATCTAAAACCTAATTAAGATGATCAAATTAGAAAAAGTAAAAACACAACATGATTAATTATAATAGAATAACACAATAAATCCCATAGAAATAATAGAAAATCGTCGTGAAAGTTAATTAGAATATAATTAAGTAATCAGGTTTCAACATCCCCAGAACCGAAATAAATAACTACCTATGCATGGCGCTCATAGAAAAATAAAATAAAAATACAAAACAAAATATTATTTATTATTAAATAAGATATAAGAGAGTCACAACCCCTTGCTAGTGCTTCTTTCCCCCAAAGTTTTGAGTTGCTGCTTCCAAAAGTCTCTCTCTCTCTCTTGTAATCTCCCCCCGAATGCTCTTCCAACTCATGCCTTTTTAGTTCAGGAACTCCTAATTACAAAAATTTCAAGTATGCTGATTTTTTAAGTACATATGGGCTCCTCCAACTCCTTAAGGAAGCCCTTGACAATTGGGCTTAATGTGTAAGTCAGGCCAGGATTATAATTGGGCTGGTATCTTCAATAACTGGGCTGGTATGAAGTGACCCAATACAAGTATGGTGCAAATTATCTTTTTAGTCCACTAAGTGGTCACGTTTTGAATTTTAGTTCGGTTTTGGGTCTCGTTTTCAAATTAGTCCACTAAGTGAGCTAATTCCTGCTTTTTAATCCGTTGACCGCCTGAAGCAGGTTAACTTGACCTGCAGCTGACGTGGCAACCTGTAAAAAAAAAACGAAAATTAAGCCCTCCAAAATGACTGGACAATGACATGGACACTTTTGGGGAAATTAGGGGTCGATTTTTAACAACTCTAATTAAACTGAAACAAATTTAAGAAGAGAAATAAAAACGCATGAACCTTGAGATTTTCCTTGGATATGATGTTTGGATTCTTCGAGCTGCCGAAATGCCTAAATTGCTGTTGCAGCTGTGGGTGGTGGTGGGCCGTTGTTATCTGGTGGTGCATTGCTGCCGGCGATGCAGGCACAAATGACAAGAAATGATCCGAATTGGCCCGGCCCGAATGAAGGAAATGGGCCGTCACGGGCGAGCTGGCGAACAGGTGGTCAGTGGCGGCGTCCACGCCGGAGGCCGCCAGCGCCGCCGCGCCGGCATTCCCGCCGCCGTCGTTGGAGATGCTTTGCATCCGCTTCAGGTAGAGCCTATATTTCTGCAAATGGCTGGCGACGTTCTCTCTGGTGAGCCCGTCCACACTCATGAGCTGCATAATCGTTTTTGGGACGGCATTTTTGATCCCTAAATGGGCTACCGCATCGACGAATCGCTTGTGGAGCTGTGGGGTCCACACGAGGCGAGGACGCTTGAGGGTCCTCGCCGGCTCGTCCGACCCGCCGGTGCCGCTTAGCTCCGGAGAGTCGAGTTCGGCTGAGGAATTGGGCTGGGCTGACTGCTGCGGCGGCGGCGCATGGGTTTGGTGGGGGTTGGAGATGTTGAAAGCTAGGGCTAAGTTGGGAGTGATTAGGGATTGGGATAAGGATATGAGCTCCTCCGGTGGCGGCAATTCATCTTCCCATTTAGAAAACCAATTGGACTCATCTTCTCGCATCTTGTTTCTGTTGCCCTCCACCTGTTTGATATATTGCCACAAAGAAAATGTATTTGAATAAGATTTATTTTTCTTTAATGAGAGTTTCAAAAATCTTTCGGCTGAGAAAGAAAAATTGAAATTTTTTGTGTGAGATTGAGAGAAAGAACATGCGTTTTTATTTCTTTTCTAAATTTGTTTCAGTTTAATCAGGGTTGTTAAAAATTGACCCCTAATTTCCCTAAAATTGTCCATGTCATTGCCCAGTCATTTTGGAGGGCTTAATTTTCATTTTTTTTACAGGTTGCCACGTCAGCTGCCGGTCAAGTTGACCTGCTCCAGGCGGTCAACGGACTAAAAAACAGCAATTAGCCCATTTAGTTGACTAATTTAAAAATGAGACCCAAAACCGGACTAAAATTCAAAACGTGGCCACTTACTGGACTAAAAAAATAATTTTGCCCAAGTATGGTGGTGCGTTTTTAGTGCCGAGATCGTGAAACTTGGCATGGGCTATCCAATGATTCTTCCTCCAATTGCAAAATGCCCTGATATATTGCAAATTAAACATTATTATCTCATGAGAGGATAACCATCCAAATAAATAAATAAGTAGAAAAACATATAAATACGACAAGATTAAGTGCATAAAAGTACAATATTAAACAAGTATTTGACGCGCACATTTTCCAACTTATCAAAATAACATGACCATGTTCAGAACATGCCCCGTGCATGATTTTTTCTAAATCTTCCCAAGCCAAGTTTTACATGCCCAGAAACATGGGCATATTTCTGAACACATCCAGGGTATGCTGGCTTCGACTTTTTGTTATTATAACTTCTTTTTGTTCGCTTTTTTCCCCATTTTTGCTCCATAACTTGTGCTATTATATATGGCTATCCTTGAGCTCTAAATTCACCCAAACCTGCTTCTCTTTAAAGTTCCTACACAAATACGATTGTGAAGTGAAGATAACTAGGAAAACACAATAATAATGAAGACTAGACACAAAAAACCAACGAAACACATAAAACTACCTAAAAATATGCATGGGATAAAGAATATCAAATCACCTCCAACTTAGGCAATTGATTTACTCAAGCAAAAGAATTAAATTAAATAAAAGCACCACGACAACCTAGAGGAAGACCACGTTCTCAACAAATACAATCACTTCATTAACTTCAGTCGAGCAAGTAATAAAAACACAAAACGCAAAAAAGAAAAAAAAATCATAAACTCAACAATTTACTCCTCAACAATGGAGTCAACGAAGAACGATGCAGACCAATAAGACTTCACGGGATCATTCTTTAAACTCAAATATATATTCATTTATACATATAGAGCTCTTAATTCACAAAAAAAAAAAAAAAAAAAAAAAAAACAATATCACCGTAAGCACGTAAATCACACTGTTTCCAACTAAGAATGATTTAAAATGCATGAATTCCAAGGGTCAATGAGTTGTAATGGGTCTAGGTCGCATGATAGATAATAGGGAAGATATAAGCTAAAGGAATCAAAGAAACATACAAATACGCCCTTTTGAAACAAAATTAGCAAACCTATTCAATAAACAAAACACATATATCTATGAGTTAAGAAATAAAAAACACCCCAATTACTCGTCTCCCAACTTATTTCCACCATTTATTTTATTCATTTATTTCCATCACCTATTCCATATTACTTCTTCATATCTTTGTTTTTATAAGCTATGTGAATGGAATCATATGAAATTGGGGAGGGAAACTACAACAAAAATAATAATAATAATAATAATAATAATAATAATAATAATAATATAATGATCAAACATAAATAAATAAATAACATGAACGAAGAATATACTAAGCAACTCGCGCGACAACAAATGTATAAGCTTGTGAATCTTCAATTCAGGGTTTCAATAGGGGAAAATCAAATAATGGTTATTATAGATTTTAATACAGGTTATAGTAAAAGTTAAAAATATTTAAGACTCAAACTTGGTTTACTAGGTGATATATATCAAGGTACTCCTATAAAAAGAAAATGTTAAAAACAAATGGTTTGATCCTAAATATCCCATATATGGCTTCAAAATATACAATGTGTATAACCGTAAATGCAACAATTCGGAACTCGTGACAATCTTCCGAGTTTGGCGTAGAAGTCTATCTCTCCGGAATTGCTGGAGTTGGCATATCATTCATCTTTCAAGTTAATCATCCATTCGATTCGAATTAGTATTATTTACAACTCCATTTCCATTTTGTAGTTTTTAATCTATTGGGTGCATGTTTCTTGTTTAGGAACTTTGTGTTAGAATGTTTGGTTTGATTTCAATCTTTGTCGAATGAGAATAATTGACATTGTTATCGTTTTAAAACATTGTGTGGGATAGTTTGGTTGATCCATATCCTTGTTATTCTATAGTTCTTAGTTTGGTAATTATTCTTATTAGAAGTACGTTTTGTCCATGCTTTCCAGGTGTTCGATAAGATGCTTGAATGACAATTTTCAGTTAAATCCTTTTGTTCAGTGTTCGAATAAATTTTAAATTTATTGCTGAGTTTTTATAAACATTAGTTACGTTCTTGCATGCTCTCTTTACAAGATTTGTTTAAAATTACAGTTTTCTTTCAATATTCAAAAAACACATTTGTTCGTGTGTTTAGAATTAGAATTTGTGAAGTTCGATATAATAAACATCGTCGACCTCGTATTTTCACTCCTTGAGAATTCAACTCGGGCGAACTTGCTTTCAAAACGTAAAACCTTTTAAAAGAAGACACGCGTTGTTTAACTAAAATTAATTTTGAAAGAGCAATTAGTTCGACGCAGTATGTCGATGAGTTTATGTCTCTAATGGCGCACATTCTAAGGTTTTTCGATCCTCAATGTCTGGGATTATTTCTCAATTGTTTAGAAATGGATATTTGTGTTCTCATTGGTTCAAAGGACGCATCCATTCTATTTGACATTATGCATTTAGCTTTTGAGATCGAGTGCAAGCTCTTACGGCCGTGGGTATCCCGTCTACGTATTTCATCACATCACCTACAATTTTCCCCTATTCTTCGTGGCACACCACCTTCAAGTGTTCCCTCAGGTCCCCAAGTTAGGGGGTATCCGCCTCCACTTCCCAACTCCGCTGTTTTCTTAAGCTTTGCAATCCTCTTCGGGATCAAATCATTCTGCCCTTGAAACTCGCCACATATCCCACGCTCACTACGTGGACCTCAGAGCCAAGGGGCTTTATTTTAAATGTCGTGAGCCCTATAGTCCACTGCGCCTGTATTTGATAAAATCCTTGCGGTTACTGGATATGAATGACGATGAGGATGACCCACCCTGGAAGATTTTGCCATTTGATGGCGCTAGTTTTTTCGCACTTTTGCCTTCAAGAAAAGATTATTTCGAATAGCGGGAGAGTTTTCAGAGATCAAAACACTGCCCTAGTTGTTTCTCATTATTTAACTTATTTAATCTATTATTAGTTTAGTTAGGTTAATATTTAGAGGTTAATAATATGGGATTGAGCCCATTAGTAACATTAGGGTTATTAGGGTTATTTTCTCTATTTAAGTCTGTCTTCTTATTCCTTATAAGGCATAGATAAATATATTAAGATTCGGCTTGGGAGTTATCCCAAGGAGAACGCAAGTTTTTGTTAATTTATTATTCTTTTTATTTTTATTTTTCTACAATTTATAATTTTTGCCCTTAACTCTATCAATTTGTGTGTGTGTGTGTATGTGCGCGCGTGTGTATGTGTGTGTATATGTGTGTGTATTTGAAGCTTTTCGAGTTAACTTAGCAAGAGTATTATACATCATATATCAGTGCTCTCTCCATGAACCTAATAAGAGAAATGACCAAATAGACACATAAATACCAAATATGATACCACCTCCAACTTATAATATTATATTGCCCTCAAAGTAAATTCCGAAGTCCATGCACACAATCCACCAAATAAATAGAAAAATAGATTAAAGACATAGACAAACCGACATAATACTGTTGAGTCACGTATTTGATAACTACATGATTTAATAATTAATGATTTATTATGTTTTATTTAATATTTTAACTTTCCTACCATTACTTTGTAGGAAATATTTGATATTTATCATCTTTCGTAATTATCGTGTATATTATTTAGTTTTAGAATAGATTGTAATTCTCTTTCTTTAGCATAAAAATCGTATATTGTAGTATATATTATTTAGAATTCTAAGATTTTATCTTGTTTGCTTTATATTAATATTTATCTATAATATATTATGTATATTTCATTCCTTAGAGTAGAAAATGTTATTTAGGCTAGTAAATATTATTAGGATTCCAGAGACTTCATCTTCTTTCCTTCCTAATAATATTTACTTGCTATATTTTGTATATATATTTGTTTCTTATTATTGGGTCTCTTATACAAGTAAGATGTGTCTATATAAAGTTGATGGACTGCTCACAACTAACTCATGAATTAAGAGAGAAAATCAAATCAAGAGAAGTTGAGAGCTATTTTATTCATTCCACAGATTATCTGAATTAACGGATGCGACTGTGAATGCTTTCAGCACCTGTGATCACATCCTTCAGGTTGAATTATTCTCTTCATTTGTTTTTATAGTTTTTGTTAAATCCAATCTTGTAATTTTGGATATTAGTTTTGGAAAGAGTTATATGATTTATATCATATCTATTCTTGAAGGAGTTTTTAGTTTATCTTTACTTAGTAGATTACGGCTTTTGTAATCGTTAAAATGCAAGTTTTGATCAGTAAAGATTTTTACCCTATTGGCTCGACTATAAGAATAAATTATTCTTATAGTCAAAAGTTTTATGCGTGTGTCTATTATTTTTGACTACTATTTATTTTACACTCTTCACAACACACACGTTTATATTAATTAAAACTATGAATCGAGGTCTACAATTCTTTCGAATACGAATGACACAGGACGAACAAATGACAAAGAAAGTAAAGAAAATAAAAAAGACGACCTTCTCTAATAGGAGCTTGGGGATGCAGAGCGGGCATAGCTGAGCAGAAACTCATGACCTGTCCTAGCCCTCACGGTGAAAGAGGAAGCGAACGTCGTCGCCAATGCCCAAGGTAGTGAGTGTGTGGGTATCGACATACCGAGTGGGCTGGAGGTTTAGTTCATTGAGAATGAGAGAACGAGCCACTTTATCAGGAGTAGTAAATTCTATCTTACATGGTTGAAGGTGGCGGGGCCGGTGCTATGTTGACGTTCGGGAGATGAGAGGGCACAAGACGATGAAGCGCCAAAGTTGACATTTACGTGAGCTGATTATAGTACATGAACACAATAACTCCAAATGAGAAAAAAAGAAGAGAAAGAACACCCAAGACTATACCAAGGCCTAAACGATCTCCAATTAAAATCCACAACTTCAAAAGACATTAAAATAGGGGTATAGACGAACAAAGTTCAATAGGATAAAGCAAGCTCAAATAGGCGATGGACCCCAGGTTAAGAATACAAATACATGTCTCACAAGCCATAAACCAACCAAAACAACAACTAACAAAGAGCCCTTATTAGAATAAAACTCCCCTTGATATGCACCAAAGAACCAAATCCAAGCATAGAACACATCATAAATCATACCTAAATTAAAACACAACAAAACGCAAGTAACGATAATAAACAACACAAAGGGTTTTTGGGCGACGTGAAAGTTGGTAGGTTTATTGTGGGTCTTTCATTTTCTGGCCCACAGGAATAAATATATTAAGAGGAGATGGGCTTGCGACGCATGTCTGACATAACAGCATTATGCATTTAATGTTTTGTAAGTTTGAGCTGATGTTTAATGGTTTTCACACTTTACGAAGAGATACATCGGATTGACTTCCGGGGTTACTCATGATTACATTCAACTTGATTTTGTACCTCAATCAAGTAGAAGTGGGGGACTAGCTGAAATGATATCAAATATCGAGGTCGACGAACATGCAGGTTTGTAGGGATTTAGGAAGCGACCTCCTCTTTTAGAAGGTGCAACCTTTTTGTAGGAGATCAAGCTGTTTTGAGAGTGGCGAGCTCTTATGTGGGAGAGTGAGCTCTTATCAGGAAAAATGATATTATGGCAGCTCGGTACTAAGTGGTAGCTCGGTATTGAAAGTTGGGCTTTTATGGTTAACATGATCTTAGGTCCAGGTGGGCTGATATGGTTATGGTATAGGTCCTGACGGACTAAAGCAATGACTTAGATATGGGCCTATGTTTATTATGGTAATTAATGAGAGTTCTATTATCAATGAAAACTTAGCATACAGGAGAGATCCTAAATCTAAGTTGGTCATTATTTATGGTATTATACTTTTAATAGGAGATGAGAACCCTAGACTGGGAACACGTCTCTTATCCATATAAAGAGGACTCAGGCCTCACTTTTTTTTATCTAAATTGATTTTTTATCCTATGTTTTGAACTCTCGCACAACTCTCTCAAACACTATCTGACTTAAGCATCGGAGGGTGTACGTCGGGGCTGTCCAGCTTGGGTTCTGTTTTGCTGGTTGATCAGGTCACCAGAAGTCTTCTGTAGGTCTATCAGGTCACCGAGCACATATTTTAGGCCAATATTCTATTTTCTTTGTGAACCAAACCTTTTAGCTGCACCAACTTGGACACCAAACAAACGATGAACAAAATAATGAATAATCAACGCACCAAGACTCCCCAACAAAACAATTTCCAAAGAAATAATAACAAGCATAACAGGGTGATAAATTTCACCTGCACAAAGTCGCAAATAAAAATCAAAGAAGGAAAGTACGAGAGTCATGTTCTTAAGTGTGTAAAAGATTATCGGTGGTCGGAGGCAAAGTAGGTGGCACAGCAGCTATGGTGGTATTGTTGTTGGTGGAGTTGATGGAGGCGACTAAGGAGTTCATGGGAGAGAAGAGAGTGAATGTGTTTTTGAATAACCCAAGCCCTGCTTGGGATTCCGCCACCCCCCCCACCCCCCTCCCCAAACGAATAAAAACATAGGGTTGTTCCCCCGAAATGCCCTACCTCAATGGGTTAATACACTGAAAACATGTTAAGTAGAAATGACCGATAAAGCGAGAGAAATCAGCTTCCCTTTTGATTACTTGGAGAAGTTTTTTCGGACTTTCCACTCCAATCTCTCCCTAACGTAACGAAAAGAAAAAGGCACAATCGCTCAAGGATTTGAAGCTCGCGTAAAAATTATTATCTATTTTCCTTTTGTTTGGGATTAGTATGTTTGTGATAGTCCGTCAAAGCTAATACATCTTTTGTGATTTATGTTAGGGTCTGTTTTCCCTATGATATGAGCAGGTTAGGATGGTCTCCATTTGGGGGAGTTTTTCACTCCCCCAGATCGCCTTGACTCATTTCATGTTGGGTTAGTTTCATTTTGCGTCTGAATCTTGCATACATTTGTATGTTTCACCCTTTTTTGATCAATGCAATTTTATATACCAATCAAAAAGGAAAAGAAAATATTTTAATATTAAAAGTAGAGGCAATTCCCATATGGGTCATCAGAAAAAAAAAAACTTATCTCATGTAGTTCATTGACATATAAATTTTAATTTAATTTAAACTACTTCATAAGAATAATAATTGAACATTACTAATTAGTTTTTTTTAATTATTATTTTCTTTTTTCTAAATCAAATTTAACTAAAATTCATATTACCACATGTTAATTTCATACTACTCATCGTTACTCTTGTTGGTCGCCTCCACCGAAATCTCATACTATATTCATATAAAATGCAGAATTACATAAAATTATTCAATTTGAAGGCCAACTTATTTCATGCTAAGTGGTGAAATTCATACTGAATTCATAATGCTGAATTTTATACTACTATTCATTTGCAGATAGAATGTCATTTTATGTCCTGGTTGAATTTCATATTATATTATGAAATTTCATACTTATCCGTCAAATTTCATATTAAAAACAAGTAACTCTCTTTTAAACCAAAACGCATACTAAAATACAACCTTTAAGAAAATTATTTAAACTTCATTTTCAGACTATAAGAAATTCCTAACGACAATATAAAATTTCATATTAATACTATCAATTTTCATAGTAACTTATTAAATTGCATACTAAACCTAAAATCAATGTCCACAACCCCATCTCGGTTCCATTCTTGTTATCCAACAATTAATTTTAAAAAATAATGATTCAACAGATTTTTAACAATTGAGAATTCAAAATGAAAAAAAAAAAAAAAGAAGAAGAAAAAAAGAGGCAACCACCAATGGTTGCTCTATGGTTATTAAGTGCATTACCAATATCACTTTACAATCAATTGTAGCAAACACAACAACAAACACATAAGAAATATATTAAATGACTTCACATCGTACTGAAAAAGTTTGAATTGATAATTATTGGATAAAATCATTTTGTAGTAAGGGGGAGAGAGAAAGAGGAGGGTTATGATGGTGGGTACGCGTCTTATTTGTTATTAGTTAAATACATACATGTATAGTAGGTTTATTTTGTCGTGCGGTAATGTAGAGAATTGATTTATGTAATATCAATTTAATAAGAAGTATTTGACTCAAAGGGAAGAAAAAATGTTATGTGATTATTTAGAAATCAATGTTGATCTAAGTGCATTATATGTGACTTATCCCAACTTAGAGTGAGAAAGATGCCTATGTTTTAAAACATGAAACATGAGCAGGGCATGTTTCTCTTGAATTTCTGAACCGTGAAATCATATATTCTAAACACCCGCGTTGTTTTAAAATACCTCCAAGAAGTTTTTCTCTAGTTAAAATTTCACATGAACCCACAAATCAAAATTTTGACACGTGTTCAACATCTCGCACCTTAAATTCCTCTAAATTACTCCAATGTGTACCAACCTAAACACAATATTGAAGTTATCACTAATGAAAAATTAAGGGGATAATACTCCTAATGAAAAATAGATAACAAAAGGCAAGTAAAACATAGTGTTGCCTCCCGGTAAGAATTCTATATAGTTAATTATATAGATTATCAATGGTATGGCACCACGTAAGCTTGTGCATACCCTCGATTGTAATCAACCCTTGTGTTCTCCCAACATTCACATCATGGAAAATTTTCAAGCAGTCACCATTCACTTTGAATGTATCGTGGGTCAAGCAATACCCATGCCCTATGATCGATAAAAAAAAAAAAAAAAAAGCATCATCTCTAGAAAGAGTAGTAGATATCTTAAAAACTACTTGTTCACCCTCAATCCTCAAATTTAATATCCTATCATGTAATAATTTCTCTAGACGTAGTTAATAAAGGATGTCCTAAAATCAAGGGAACCTCTACATTAGCAAGCATGTCAAGAATAATAAACTTAACTGGAAAAATAAATATATCCACTTTGACAAGTATATCTTCTATAATACCTATATGATATTTAGATGTCCTATCTTTAAATTGAAAACTCATCTTAGTAGGCTTAGGCTCACCCAATCTAATACTCTTGAACAACTCATAAGGCAACAAATTGACACTAGCCCCTGAGTCCACCAAAACCCAATCAACGGATGAACTACTAATATGAAAAAGGATTTTAAAACTCTAAAACTCTATAGATCTTGAAGATTTGGTGGTAGCCTTTTTAATATGATTGCAGAGCACTCCTCGTTCAACTGTACCCTAGATAACTCCTCGAGATTCTTCTTATTTAAAAGGAGTTCATTCAGAAACTTTTCATACTTGGATATCTGCAAAAGAGCCTCAGCAAATGAGATGTTAATATGCATTTGTTTAAGAATTTCAAAAATTTTACAGAAGTGATACTTGTTCTCCTCTTAAAGTAGGCTTGGATAATGAGATTTTTCTTGTACTCAGGCATAACCTGCTTCGGATCCTCGCATGAGATGTCCATATTAATGTTTGGCTTATGAGCATTAACTTTCTTCTTTCTCAATGAAAAATCCTCCAACTGCCTACCACTTTTGAGGGTGATTGTATTAGTATTTTCCTTAGGATTTGAATCGGTGTTACTAAGAAAACTCTCATGAGGCTTTTTAGATACCAACTTTTCTATTTGCTCAATATGGACCTCTAATTTACAAATATTAGCCTCTCAATTTTCTCAAATTTGTGTCAGCGGAGGTGAAACAGGCTTCTGGCATTTAAATAAAAATCATCATCGGCTTCTCCAAAAATAGCTTGCGGGAATGTTTCTACTCATGTGGATGAAAAATAGGGCATTGCTCTGTCTTAAGTTGGCCTTGGTTGCTCCATGAAGAATTATGGTGTTGTCTCCCTAGGCCGCGTTCACTTTGCTTGATGGGACAGGATAATTTCATATCATAAATGCGGATGACACTATGCATGATAGAACAATAAGCCGTTCAGTTGGTTTGACGCTGTCTTTTGGGTTTAAAAGATTACCAATCACATTTGACATTCACTTTGGATGATATGGGGGGATTAGTGCAAAAATGACTTTTTTTGCCCCCAACACCAACATCGTTTATATCAATAGCACAGTATGTGTGATCTGCGACTTTCGATCCCTCAAATTACCAATCGGGAGGACCGGTACTTGTAGTCAGAATAGGACAACAAATTGGAAAATTGGAGATCGATCGGCGGTAGGAGCATCACTTGGAAATCATCCCAATGAGTTCACCCTATTTTCAGTCGGCGGTACGAGATGCGAGCCACCGGCTAGAAGAGATATGAATAGTTATTCGGATTGATTTTACGGTTTCTCTGTATAAATTATTTGTCGAAATAATGTGAATTGATCCCAAAACTCACTACTCGTTGTTTTCGGATAAGTATTTTTCCATATACCTGAAAATATGGATTTATGCGAACTCGCTGTAACTGGGTTTTCATCCTTGTGTGACCGCCCATACGATTGTACTGATTTATGGCAATAATTGTCGTTTATTTTTTGGTGTTGTTGCAAATTAGCTAAATGGGCGACTCAACTAGTTCAGAGTTGCACCGGCAATCATCTTTTGCTTACCAGTGTCTTCTCTGTCGCCGAGCTCTTCCACTTTTATGCTATTGTCGATTGGAGATTAGGGTCCAAACCTCGAGAACCAAACAGAGTACCGGTCATCGTTTTATTGCTTGTCCTATCAGAGGGGTACTGTTTCCAAAACTCTTGCTCCCGTTTGTTATAGCATGTAATAATAAAATGTTTTTTAATGAGTAAATATATATACGAGTACATGTAATTCGATTTAATATTGAATACTATTTTCGCAGGAGGAAAAATGTAATATGTTTATTTGGCTCGATCATCCCATCGAGGATCAGTCCGTACATCCGGAGACTCAACATTTACGCGATGAGATCCGTGCCATCCACCGAAAGTATGAAAAGTATAAGGAGGGTTATAAGAAGGTTGTTCGATCTAGTCTGATCGCATGGGTATTGTCCTCGATATTTATGCTTCTATGGTGGTTAAAAGTAGAGTATTGTATTCCATGCTGATGATAGACCGATTATAGTATGTGTGGCTGAACATGTGTAATTCACGGATTTAAATCTTGAAGTTATGGAGTCTTAGCTCGACATTGTATTAATAGAATGGTTTAGATCTTTTGTGATGTTCTCATGTAAAATTGGTCTTTACTACGTGCCTTCGACTGAGTGTGAGTTCTTGCTTTGGTACTTCCGCATGATATCTAAGGGACATGGTAGCACATAAGAACCACTTTTGTTCGAGTCGGATTATAGTGGCAAGAACAATTAACAACAGTCCCTTGTGGGATGTGAATGTACTGAATCTTAAAATAGTAGAAGGAATATATTCTCTTCCAACACTATCCAAGCATGGTCACAGTCACCATTAATGTCAGTGGTAATTTTGTCTCATGTTATTTGTTCATTTATTTCATACGTATAGTCATGTGGGCTTGACTATTACATAAACATCTATTTAAGTAGTCATAACTAAATTTGATAACTTACCAAATATTATAGTAAACTAGTCATGTAGTATTTATGCATGGAACCCCAAATAAGAATGCAGCGTAAGGTCTTCTATACCGACAGATGGACACAATAAGTAGATGAATGTTTTGTTGCTATTCTTGTTGAGCAGCAAAAATCAGGTATATTCACTGTCAGCAAACCAAACCGTGAGGCCATCGCTACCGCGATGAATGGTGTGAATATGGAAATTAACACCGACTTTGATTATGAGTACTGTTCGAATAGGGTTAACAGGATGTATAGACGTTTTAAGGTGTTTCAGTGGATTCTTAGTGTCAAGGTTGTAAGCCACAATGTCTTCACGAACCAGGTAATCTGCGATAAGTCCACCTGGGAGTACATCCTTAATGTAAGTGACATCAACATGATTATATAATTTTTCATAGCCAAGGGAAAAAATTCATTCACAATTTTTTTTTTTTCAGATGGAGAAGTTTGCATACGTCTACTTACATAGTGGGGACCCTGAGTTATGGTTTACAAGAGGTATTTGCACTAGATGTGTGAAGGAAGATGGAGGACTTTGCGCGCGGACTGGATGTTTTCAACGTGTTTTTTCAACATGTGAATGTTTTCTCAAACTTCTGTTAATCTGTATTAGCTTTAAAATAGGAAGGGTAGAACCCTCGTCAATGTATGTATGTCTCTTTGGTCATGACAATTGTCTGTAGTCATTACATCATGTTTGTTGGGTCATACATGGACTTTTCTTGTTGAATTTTCAATTGGTACTTCATCACCTTTTGGATGGAATGAACATTTCCAAGGGGAAATGATTCCAATACTTGTCAGCATGCACAAAAGGGAATATGTTCCCTGCATGCATTGGCATGCCCAAGAGTGCAATTCCCGAAAAGGCACAAAGTGATGCCCACTTTTTTGGCAATGGGTTCCTAATCCACCCAACTCAATCGACCACCTATATATTACCTACTTGGGACACCATGAATTACTCATCTTTATCTTCAGTTTGAGCAACCAACCAACAAAAAAAAAAGAAAAATTAATAAGAGTTTAGAAAAAAAATAAACCTAGGATGAGTTGGTTGGAAAAAAAATGTCAAAGGGTGAGTCTATTAAACAAGAAATGTTCTTATACGACAATGTATGGACCGAAGATGTTGACAGGTGTTTCATTTCACTTTTAAAGGTTGCTCGTTCAGTCGGTCTTGTGAAAAATGGCGATCCTGACACGACGGCTATTGAATCTTGCAAGGACTTACTAAATGTGCAGTCGAAATTCACAGCAGGCGAGTGTATAGACAAGTTGGCTTTCCTCAAATTGCGCTTTCGGGTATTTTGTGGGCTCCTTCGCAACCCCAGATTGCGGTATGTGGAGGATACAGGGGAGATGAGGGGTTCCCGGCATGTTTGGCAGGAGGTAGTTGAGGTATTTTTCCCCAACGCATGATAACAAATTTTTATATTTTAATATAGATACATATAACAAATTTTTCGCACTCACCTCGGGCTCATATTGAATCACTAGAGCTTTTGCGTGGGAAAGTTATTTCACATTTACTCTTATTCCTGGTTTTCCAGCACGAGCCAATCGCGATGGCGTACCGGAACTTTGGAGATCCCAATTGGAGAGAGCTGAAAACGATATTTCGTAGCCTTAACCGTCAATCAGCTGGGCCTGGGGACATAGTAATCGATTGTGAGGCGAGCAATTAACCCGTGAATATAGTAAATGGGTTAGTTCAAGGCCCATCGTGAAAGCAGTCCAACGCTCCTGTCGGAGGGGCTAGTTACACAAGCTCATATTGGAGGAACTTGGAATACCTTCTCGACAATCCAGACCGTGTGTCGGAAAACTCAGTTAACCAGCCGTCGTTGTCTCCCAATGCTTCGACTTTGTCACGTGTTTCCGGTACCGCCAACCCTGTAACTTTGAACAGAAGAAGCCATCTGCCCAGATCTTCGCCGTGCAAGGGTTCGAATTTATTGGATTGAGGAACATGGTTTAGCATCGTATCATCCCCGAGGTTATTGTTTTTATTAATCGTAGGAAGTAGTATTTTCCGTGTTATTTGAGTATGTGCAACCCAGGAGCTTGCAGTTTGTATCTTCTATACGTGGATGTAGTTTTGGCATAACATTTGTTTTCGTCAATGTAGTCAATGGTTATGCATTGTTAAAATCTACGCACTTTTAAAGTAATGATGTTATTTATGACTTGTATTATATCATCTGTTGGCATTTTTAAATGGAGTCCTCATTCCGATATCAGAACGATTAAAATTTGAATACAATGTTAGGGACCCAAGTGGTAAAAGCCCCCGACCAAAACCCACTTACAATAAACTAGAGTTTAACTCCATGATCAATGTTTCGAATGCATAATTAAGTAGTTAAAACGATTTTTTCACCCTACATAATAATAAAACTTAAGCGTAAAGGCGTCTGTGGCAAATCGTTATTTGGCAAGTATATAGTAGAATAACACATACACAGGTAAATTAGATATGGGTTATAATTGATTGCTCATGGTCACTATCGAACCCGTTCGATGACAATGGAGGTAGGTGTCCTAGTCCCCCCGCCAAGAACGGAGGATGCATAACTGGAAGCGCATGGCCATCCACTGCGGGGAACTCATCTAAAGTCTCTTGGTCCTCGTCATCAGATGCCGGCCCATCGACATATACCGGGTTATCTGCGGCACTACCCGGTTCATCACTGAAGTCAATGGTGGCTGCATTCCGATCAATAAAAACTCTATAACAGTACATGTACTTGGTGAAACCAAACCGTCTGAAGTATCGCTCTCGGTCCCGTTCCTGCATTATTACGTCGCATGAATTCTAGTGAATTGAGTACAACTGATAAAATATATGTATAAATATGTGTGATACGCACACATTAAAACTGATTTATTACTTTAATTAACCCGTTACCAGAATTATATAATTCAACTCTCAACTACTATTAGATATGCGTGTTTTACGCATTACCAATTACGATCAGAGTACTTTAGCTTGTCATTTTATTTTTATCTTTTACTTACTGGCAGGGAATAAGAAAGATACAATCCAAAGGGGAAATGATGCACGCTGTGAAATTAAAGGAAATTCGAGACCACCAACTAAGAAATCATATATATATCAAGATTAGTTTATTCAGTTTGTCAAGTGACAAAGGTATATATATTCTTCATCAAGGCTAGCATGTAAGTAACACATGCTAGTAGGTTCATAAAGTTACCTCCCCGCCAACATCTCCCTAGTACGCCGGTAATACCATCACTTGGCCGCTGTGTATGTTCATTCGCACACCTGGCTTGTCTTTGAACTCGACAAATGCATTGAATTGCATGCGCAACAAGTTGATGCACGCCCGCACCTCCGCCATGCCGTAGGTCTTGTTGAGGTCTTCGGACATCTGCTCTGCAAGTTCCTGGAAGATGGAATTGAATATGGCGGGATCATCAAGCTGGGGTGTGCGCCCGCATATGGTGAAGAACAGATCATGGTAGTGGTCCTCATCCATCTCGCACATGGCCAGAAAGCGCCAATAGTTTTGCATACTTGTTTCACGCTGATTACGTGTGAGCACCATGTCTGCAATCGTAAAAAGAAAAAACAAAAACAAAAATAAAATATAACACATACACAAATCAACTTACGGTATTATTTAATTAAAGGAAGCATTTGAGCTTAAGTCCATAATCAAACATCTGAAAAATTGCAAAAATACACATAAACAAAGTACGTTTGTCGATATGACAATTTCATGACACTGATTGTATTTTAACGTTCCTATAGTTCGTGCATCTTAAATTGGAAAACTGACACACAATTAAATTAGCAACACCAACTACGCGCTACGACCTAGGTTAGGCCCATCTCAATCAGAGTTTTCCTTCTAACATCATCTTGACCATGACGGACTTGTACTCGTCTGATCTACTGAAGAAGAGATTAAGGTTCTCGCTGTTCTTGCAAAATATCTATGACACAGTTAACCTATCTTTGATCGTAAGAAAAGCCATCTTCAGCAGCTCATCGAAGACTTCTTTGCGCTGGCGCATCGCATCTTGTTGAAAGCCGATACGTTCAGCTAGAACTCCCAACTGTGAGTCTGTTTTGTTGCAGAAAGATTCCATCAGATTCAAGAACCAATCCTCCAATGCATCGACTCCTTTTATCTTTTTATTTAGTTTCCTCCTCGACGCGGAGCTGCTGTCACAGTGGTTGTCTGAACTGGTCTCACCAACAAGTCCCTCGCTCTGCCGCTCGGCTTCCATATGGGTTTCTGCATCGGCGCTTACCTTCGCAGGGTCAGCATCCGCATTAACAGTGTTTGCGAAGCCCTGAGCATGCTCGCCCGTAGCCCGATCCTTTTAAAAATCTCAACCCAGTCTTTGTAATGCGGCCAGGACTTGTTCCTAAGTGGTTTTGCATTTGGGTCAAGCTGGAAATTAGAAATGAATAATATTCGTTGTTAGTTCAGTAGCCTAGTAATTCTTAAACACCTCCTCCAACACATGTTTGACAATTAAAACGAAGAGTTTTCGATGATGTACCTTAACATATTCATCCCAAACTGACTCGTCTATTAGGGTTATCATTTTCGAGCTGTCATTCCAATCGAAACCCGAACGGCTCTGCATCTGCGGCAGGGAGTGGTACTGCTTCTTCCACACGTGCATCTTCAAGGTGATATGCTGATCCGCTCTTATATTTGTACTGGGCAGAGCTTGAAGCATATGCGTTTCCAGCACGTGTGCATACCCAGACCTGAATCCATTTTTAGCCTTCCACCCCTTCGCGATCAAGTCTTTGAGGCCGTCAATCAACGCCGCCTCCTCGTGAGTTATCCACACTTTTCTGTTAGGACGATGAGCCCCAGTTTTGACGATACTCGCTTCTCACTCCATTCTACGTTATTGAAGTGAGTAAGAATATTAAATTGCTTGGAAGAATCATTAATTTGTATCCATGACATTTGGAAAATATTGGGTACGTGGTTATTAATATTTCTAAATTGAATGAAATGAGCCAAAAAATAATTAGGAATTGTTTAGCACCCCAAACACAGTTACAATCGCCGATAATTGTTCAAAGCTTTTGGAATTTGTTACAGGACGTGTTCTGTCCAAAACCATTAATATTACAGAGCATAACATCGACAACAAGCCTAGGTGTTCATCCAGTCGTTGTACATGGACATGTCAAAGTTGTCACGCCAGGTGGTCCACACCGGGGAGGGTTCAACTTGGTCAATGTACTCGTCGGGTAATATATCTACTCCGTCATATTGGTCATTGGTTTCAGTCAGCTGGGCTTCTATTGGGTCAGATGACATTTCAGAACGAATGAAATTGTGAATCAGACAGCATGCCATGATCATCTTATTTTGAATTTGTATTGAGTAGAATGCAGGACTACGTAGGACTGCCCAACGAACTTTCAAGATACCAAATGATCTCTCAATGGCGTTTTGAGCCTTAGCTTGATGCAGGTTAAAAAGTTCTTTGTAATTTGTTGGACCCCGCCGTCCCTAGACCACTCGCTCAGATGATACCTCACCTCTCCGTAAGGCGTTAGAAAACCGGGACCGTTAGTGTATCCAGAATCACTTAGGTAATATTGCCCTGTGGAATGATATTTAGTTAGTGAGAGTTATGGAAAATGAGAAGATATGAGAAGGTCAGGAATGGGTTTATGCAAGTCTTAAGCACAATGCGAGTGATTGTGTATCAAAATATTTTGTTTGAGGTTACCAGATGGAACGCGTAATCCATTCCGCCTGGTGACAGCATCGCGCGGCACACGGCTATCCACGACCGATCCCTCCCAACCAGTAAGGATGAAGTTGTATTTCATGCTGCGGTCACAGACACCAAGCACGTTCACGGATACAAACCCTTTCAGGTTTTGGTACCTAGGTTTTTGGTGTGACGGGACTTGAACCCCTATGTACGTGCCATCTAACGCCCCCAAGCATTCCTAAAAAAATACAATGCTCAAATTTCCACGGGCAACAATGCAGGCACAAATGGTTTATGATAAATGGATGGGTTACAGAAGCCATTCCGTTTTCCTAAGAAAAATAAAATAAAAAATAAAAGAGAAAGAATAAATAATTTATGTACAGATACATTTGTTTACCTTAATCCATTTCCAGTTATTGTCCGTGCACGTGTCATCTACTGAAGTTGGTTGTGACGCTAAGATGGGATGGAGTTTTAGGATATCATCGAGTACGCACCTGAAGTGCTTACTAACTGTGCAACTGGACCTTTTAAAGTCAAATTTGACAACCATATTCTTTTTGTGGTGGGCCAGTACACTCAAAAACAGCTCTACTTGCTCACATATTAACACGTTTCGGGACTGGGCAAGACCTCCAACGTGTTCTAGTAAATAGCACAACCTGGCAAACGCATTTCTATCCATGAGTAATTGTTTGACACATGAGTAATTGTTCGACACATGCCCTATCACTAATACTAATTAACTCCCGCATGTGATTTATACGATCGGGCTGTCAATCAGTCAATCGATATCTTCGAGGCCTGGTTTTAGTGCTCTTACGCTAGTGCCAATCGTTGGCAATAAATGTTTTGTAAAATGCTAGAATAGTGAAGAATAGTTTGAGTATATTCAACAGTTCCTCTATTATAAGAGTAATTTGGACATCGGCTTCCACACAATCCATTCGTGCACCAAAATTACTAACTCTTATACAAAAAAAGGACGCACCAAACAGAAAGTTACTAGGACTAATCAAACATGATTTAATGTCCATGCGCTAATCCTAATTAAGTAACCTGGTTTATTCATTTCATATTGTTCGCACGATCACAAACAGAAGTTGCAAAACAGGCACCAAAAAATTCAACATATACAAATAAATATTGCATTATAAATATATAATAGAATATTCAAATGGTAGCTTTTTAGAAGATATGTCTTTGTTCTGGCATTGTTACACCTACTTAGACCATGGACTCCATTCAAAGGCATTGTCATACTACGATAGGTCATGTCAGGTTTCCAGCCGATAAACTTTGACATATCTTTTTAAAAAAAATCCAGATATAAAAGTATGAATTGTATTAGGATTATTATTTAAACAACAGTTCATCATCCTAATCGAACAGGTTCCAATCTGATAGTATTTCAATCATATGGGTTATATAGAAGTCGATTACCAGTCTATTCGAGTACCATGCCTACTATCAGTCAAATGATAAATACATATGAGCATTCCTAATCCCAGTAGCGCGGTCTAGTTATAATAATTTTACCAAAAACTTAAAAAATTCACAGCAATCCATCTAACAACCGCTCAACAGTTTCATGCCCAAATCAAACACGGAACACACATGTCATTTCACATGCACAATCAACCGAATATATTCATTTGAAGGAGTCTAAATGTTCATTTGATCAATGTGAGGGGAGTTACCTGTATCAGCACTCCAAAAAGTGAAGAACAATTTGTATGACTGTGAGAATAGTAGCCACCGCACGACGCACTACGATAAAAATTACATTTTCACATTGTGACCCAAACATCAAAATCAGGAAGAGGGGGCTTGTAAATCCAAAAGTTAAACTCACAGATCTCCTATATCACAAACGAAAATAATATTCTTCTGGAGACCCATGAGAAAATAAATAGTAGACACAAACCTTCGTTTGACAAAAACGGATGGCGGTACGAAGTCGAGTGCCTTTGTCAGTTTTCTAGTGCCACCGGCACTAGGGTTTCGAGTGCCTTGGTCGATTGACTCCTCCAACCGGCGATTCACTGCAAAGCAAAGAAAAATCTTCATCAAATAACATCAGGCATATAAATTGAAAACGAAATTCAAACATCGGCGATAAGAACTCAGAACAGCGGTACCAGGGACTGAGCACGTCTCGCACAAGAGAATTACCTTGCTGCGGATTTACCTTGCTGCCGGTGGAGAATTACTTGGGCTAGGGTTTCACTGCGACCGCGTGGGAAGGTAGGGTTATATGCTTGGTGATCATGTAATTTTGTGTTGTAACGAGGGCAAATTTGGAATAATTTTTGAAGACATGGGGATAATAAGGTCATTTCAATACATGGGCTTGGGCGAGATAAAATGATCCCACCCTCGAGCATGGGATGGTTCAGCCAGCCCAACAGCGGATAGTGCTTGGGCCTGAACTCCGATCCTGGGTTGTAGTCCACCAAAGTGAACGTGGGATGTTGCGAGATATCCCCATAAATCCCGTCCTATCAAGCAAAGTGAACGCGGCCCTAAGGGATTATAATTGTTTTTATATGGATTATTTACAGAATATCAGTCTTGGTTGCTCGTTAAAACATTCTAGAGCAACCTCAAAAGTCTTATTATTTAGTGTCACACCTATTGCGGTGTTGATCATCTGTCTCTTCTAGTTCAATAACCCATTATAAAGGGTTTGCACTTACATCCAAATGGGTAACGATTGGTGTGAGGACTTGCGCAATAGATCTTTGAATCCCTCCCATGTATTGTAGATAGTCTCGATGTCAACTTGAAGAAAAGAGGATATTTCCTCATTCTCGTAGTAATGGCAAGCAGATAATATTTATTAAGGGATTTTTCTCCCATCATCTTCTACATGGTGATAATCTCTCTGGGCAATGTGTCTAACCACTGGTTTTCTTGACTCAATAGGGAGAAAGTAAGTAAGCGAAGGCGAATAGCATAATCAGTGGCTTCGATGATCTTAAAGGTATCAAAAATCTCAAAGGAATTTATGATGTGCGTATTAGGATCCTCTTCTGGGAGCCCCTGAAACTGAATGGTCTGTTGAACCATATGGATGATGTTCGACCAAGTCTCAAAATTATTGGCATTCACACATGGCCTCACAATACTCATCACCGTCCCATTGAGCTACGACTCGGCATAATTGTACATGTTTAGTTATTTTGTGGCCATGATCAACTATGTATCCTCGTATTTATCTTTCATATTAATGTCCTCTATACATTTAGCAAGTTCCTCCAGTGTGTGCTTTTGAGCACGAGTGAGCACGCACTATCGAGTAGCACATGAAATGAGAGAAGGCAACCGTGAAAAAAATCTGAGTAAAAATGGGAAAAGAGAAATAAAACAAAATAAAATGATGAAAAATTAATAAAAATAAAGGCTTTGTAATATAACAGTTCCTGGCATCGGCACCAAAAACTTGATGACTAAAATCTTACTGTACAAAAGTCTTGACAAATGCATCGGTCGTTTATAATGTATGGCTATTGAGCTCCAGATATTGTTCCCAAGAGAAACATAATTATTAGTACTAACCATCTTTTCATTAATTAATCGATCAAATGATGATTGGATAATAAATACTAAAGTCGTAAAGAAAAATATAATAAAGAACAAGTATTTAATTGAAAGTTGATAAGCTGAAAGTCGGTTTTGAAGAATGAAATATGAGAAAAGTGTGTTTCAATGTAGAATCCCTTTAAGTTCTTTTTTTGTTTTTACCCAAAAGAATTGTTCTAACCCCTTAAGTACTACCAAGTAAAAATAGTAATTCACGCATTCGAAGACCATACTCTAATTTAATTAAAGCCTTGAGTTTCGAGTGATCTAATTCTAATATTTTGCTGATTAATTGAAATATATTCCTAATTAAAACCCCTATATTTTATTTTGAACAAAGAATCCCCCTATTAAGCTTGACATTAACATATAGGATTTATGCCGTCATATATCTAGGTTGCATGCAACTCCTTATACTTGTGTGTGTTTTACTCTACTTCGCCTCATTTGATTTAAAGTAAAGAATAAGAAAATTAAGGAAAAACATAATTAAATTGAATGAATATAAAAAATTATTATAAATCAATCAATAACCAAATCACAAGATAAATCTAGGGTTCATCACATCCAAACACAGGAAAGATTAGTTCATGATGAAAGTAAAATCAAAGAGATTAGCTAATGATAAAATAAAACCAGAATTTATTAATTCTACTACCTATTGATATCCTCGATTTTGTGGTGTTTTGTTTTCTCTCCAAAGCCTCTCTGATCTTCTCTTCTCGATCTCACACTCGTTGTTGTGATGGGAAATAGTCTTCTCAACTCCAATATATTCATAAAATGACCTAGGGCTCCTTTTAATAGTTCCCTAAGTGTTATCTAAAAACCTCATCGAAAAACATAGAAAGCAAGGGTCAAAATCATAATTCGAACTATTCGGTCACAAACACCCCATAGAGGCCAAACCCATTGTCTAACATCCAAAATATAAGGCCTGACCATGTTTTGTACTAAAACTGTGGGGCGCTAAAAAACATGGCCATGATTCAAAAGATCCCTAGGGCATGTTTTCTTCTTAATATTCCGCACACCAAGTTTTACACACCCAGAAACATGGGAAAGTTTAGGAACACGCCCAGGTCATGCTTGCTTCGACTCTTTGTGATTATTTGTGCCTTCGTTCCTCGTTTCATCTCCTTGACCCGTGCTAGTATACATGACTGTTCTTAAGATTTAGATTCACCCAAATCCTCTCCTCTTCAATGCAAAGCAAATAAAAAAAAGAAAAAGAAAAGAAAATGCAAAATGACTATCCTTCAAAAATATGACTCCAAAGTGAAAATAACTAGAAAATGAAATAAAAACAACAACTAGACACAAGAAACACACTAAAATAAAACACAAAATGCAGAATCTCAAACCACCTCCAACATAGAGACTTGCCTGTACTCAAGCAAAAGGATTAAAGTCAAATAAAAAACAAAGATAACCTAAAGGAAGACCACATACTCAACAACTATCAATTCATTAACCATCAAGATAGTAAGTGATAAATAAAAACATAAAATGCAAAAAAGGTAAAACTTATAAAACTCAACAAGCTACTCCCCAAAGATTGAGTCAATGAACAACGACGCTGACTAACAAGTCCTCACTAGACCACTACATTCAGTGAAGTGTATAGACAATTATGTTTGTAGAGCTCTGAATTAACAAAACATATAAAAGTATCACCATAGGCTTGCACGTAAATCATGTCATTTCTAACTCAGAATGAGTTGAAATGCATGTATTCCAAGAGTCAACAGGTTGTAATGGGTCTAGGGTGCATGATAGATAAAAGAGAACATATAAGCTAAAAGAAACACACAAATACATCCTTATTATACATAACTAGCGAGCATATTCACTAAAAAAAACACATATATCTGTAATCTAAGAAACACAACACACCCATATCACTTATCTCGCAAATAATTTCCATCGGTTATTCTATTTATTTATTTCAATCACTTAATCTATTTTTTTTTACAATCATGAGAATGGAATTATATATAACTGGGGAGATAGACTGTAACAAGAAAGATAATAATGCATAAGTACATAACAAACAGACCCAAGAAATTACTAAACGACTCACCTGATAATAAATACATAAACGTGTGAATTTTCACTTCAAGGTCCAAATAGGGGAAAATCAAAGAATAACTATCATGGCTTGTAATGCAGGTTATAGTCAAAGAAAAAATTCCTAAGTCTCAAACTTGATTTACTAGGTGACATATTTCAGGCTACGATTGTAATAATAAAAGGCTAAAAAAATGATTTATGTTAAATACTATATATGACTTCTAGACATACAATGAATAACCGTGTAAGTTTTAGACAACAATGCGTGGCACACAGAAGAAATAGAACGAAGCATAATTTTTAATATATGCTCATAGGCACAAATCACACTGAATATAAGGGATACATGTTGAATCCAAACGTTTTTTTTGTCTTACTATTGTCAAGAAAGTTATTCTTTAT
>BMAC01000290.1:753488-767968 GCA_014905375.1 Phtheirospermum japonicum | reverse complement strand
ATATATTGTTCACCCTTAATTTTACCATCGCATTTACAGGGTTCGATTGTAGTTATTGCTCGGAAAAGTTGTATCTACGGAGACTAGTAATTAAGTTCCTAAATCATATTAGTTCAATTTTATTTAGAAATTCAAATGTCAATGTAATAGTTAATTTGAAAAACTAGTTTCAAGAAAAATGTAAATATTAAAGATAATATGAAAGATTGATGATTTATAGACAATGGTTTCGATTGACAACTATTTTGGTTTTGTAATAAATAATGATTCAGTAAAAAATCTAACCATATAAGACTTGAAGAAGATAACCAATACTCCAATTATGAAAGTGAAGGTGCATAGACTAAATTACCCACATTCACGCACTTCAACATATTAGCATCTCAACTGCATACGTGATTTAGCTCAAAAA
Organism: Phtheirospermum japonicum; assembly: GCA_014905375.1. NCBI lineage: Eukaryota > Viridiplantae > Streptophyta > Magnoliopsida > Lamiales > Orobanchaceae > Phtheirospermum > Phtheirospermum japonicum. The sequence continues at coordinate 767,556 of BMAC01000290.1, read as the reverse complement.
ATGATTTTTAGTTTATAAGAAGCCCCATCAAATAGATGAGAATTCCATACATCATATACATTACATATCTTACAGTCTAAATATTAACTCACCACATTTGTATTGATGTAATATTTGCCATTAAATGTAAATGTTTATCAAGTGCTCACAAGAGATCAAAACAAGATAGATCGAATAGGTACTAACCTATTAATGAACAAAAATTTTAATATCATAAAAATAAGGTCATCAAATTAATTCCATGTCCGCAATCAAAGTGATTAAGCCAAATGTGGCTATAATAAAACAAGACATGTTTACAAAACCGTTCTGTGCCATGATGACTCGTGGGGAACTCCGTCTTGTTTTCCGGTAGATAAGAAGATGTCAATCCTCCATCCTTGGGCTCCCAATATCCTCCAACATGACATTTTTTGTGTTTTTAAATATCTAATATGTGTCCTTTGATCATATCCATGTTTGGGGGTATAAGGTATTTAGAGAGTAAAGTAATCCTCCACCCTAATTAATTTGTTCCGTCGCCAAACCCGACTTGCAAGTTAGGTGCTAAGTAAGGTTTAGCTCCAGCGTTTCGCAATCTTACCTACACTCGACTTGTAAGTCGGGTGTCAAGTTGTGGGCCGCTTCAGTTTTGTACCCAACTTACACACCCAATTTGTAACTCGGGTTGCAACTCGGATGTGACTTCTTCTCACCTTTGGATCTCCAAACGGTGGAATTACACTTAGGTGTCTTCGTGAGAATTGTAGATTTATCTCTTAGCTATTTGTGTCCATCTTAATCACCTTGATTGGACTTTTTATGGGATATTTAAGATCAAATATGAAATAATTACAATATATCATCTTCAATTCTTCATATCTTCGCTACCTTAGCTCCTGTTTTTTACTCCTTATCTTCTTTCTCCCTTCCTCATGCGTCCTTTGGTCATCTAACTTGGGGTATTCAATGTTTTTACTCCAAAAAGACTCAAAAACCTATCATTTATCTTTGAAAAAAAAACCAAAAGCGCAATTTTTTCCAAAAATTAAGAAGAAGAAAGAAAATCACATAAAAAGTCAACCTAGAATTCCTCCACCAATGTTGAATGAAGAGTATGTGTAGCCTCTAAAATGATATGTAAATATAACCTTAAGTACACGTAATTTCTCATTCAAATAAAACACCCAACCTTAAACAATTATTGTCCAACCAATGCACTAAAAACTAAAATTCGTCTTATGCAAAAATAGATCAACAATCTAGATACAAGAAAGGAAGAATCATGCAACTCTCAACTATAAACCAAGTTACCTCGTAACCTTACCTCGTAACCAATCCTCTTGAATTCTCCAAAATCCGAGCGAGTCTTACCAAATTCATAGATGATGTCATTAACAATCCTTGCAATATAAATGTAAATGTTTTACTCACCACTCGTGTATAGGTATGTATATACGCTCAAGTCAAATTATTATTTGCTTACCCTATTTCCAAGCGTTTTATAATCTCCACCGTACTTAAAGCACATACATGCGGTTCGTGAATCAATGGTCTTTATTAGGTTGTAACATTAGAATATTTAAACAAGGTAGGAAATATGGATATAGTGACTTAGACTAAGCATAAAAATCCCAAACTCAATCAACTTCATCCCAAAATAAAACTTGAGTCTTATAAACATAAAATTAATTTCTATGCTTCAGTCAACCCTCAATTTTATCAAAGTCTTATAATGTAGGCCAATAAACATCAAAACTTATACCAAACAAAATATAAAATTAAATAATACCCAAGACCTTTAATAATGTAGGTCAATAACTCAAAAATAACAAAGAGAAATTTGTTCTTCTTTATTTTGTATTTATAATATTTTAAATGATTAAAAGAATGCAAAGAGTTTATAAGGCCTAATATGTTTTATTACAATGTAGTACATAATAATCTTCCAAATACCGTTCTACTCTGTTCTACCCACATAGACGATCAACTCTCATCAAAATATAAAACCATCAAACCAAGAGTATAAATTAATCAAGACTATCCAATAATTATGTGGCGAAAAACTAATAGGCTAAAGGCTCAAATAAGCTAATTAGAGATGTTTTATTTAAGTGAAGGTACATTATTTAAAAAGACTTAAAGTGGCTAACAAATATTGTCAATGATTTTCCCAAACCACACGCATTTGGGCCTCGACTAAGACCCAAGACAGTTTCTAGCAAATCCACACACAAGGAATGAATCACTCAAATAGACATATCTTCAAAATATATTTATAGTCTTTATATGCACTCATAAGCTCTGTAAAGTGAATATGACAATCGAAAACTCCAATATATCCACAAGCTCAAAGTTATTTGTATCAATCCTTAGATAAATTACAAGACTCGTCAAAATTTCAATATCAAGTAAACACAATAAACCCTTAAATGGTCCCTTTATTTGAACCATTCCACAAGAAATGATGGGACATCCACTCTTAAGTTTTTCTTAAAGCAATAACTTTTCTAAAAATAAAAAAAATCCTAACATGCAACTATATGATATGTAAGATAAGGTACGTGTTTCTAACTCTACTAATGCTTATCCTCATTCCCAAACTTAAGTAAAATTATATGAGAAAACAAGGAAAGGAATATGATTTTGAAAATAAGAGTTAAAATATATAAAACACCTCAATAAAAAGGTCACCAGCTTAGTGTGTCGAGATGAGATCTCTTCTTCATCTTCTTCATCCAAGCTCAAGTAATTCACCACCTCACTGGAGTAAGTAATTCAATATCTCTTATTTTGGGCTTTACTCTTCCCTTACAAAATTGATTATATGGTCTCTAACTTGATCAATGCCAAGTGTTTACTGGAGGGTAAATTCTAATTATTATTATTTATTATTGTCACAAGCTCTTCATTCGACAAGGTGAAGGACTCATGTGTATTCTTGATGTCGTGTAAATGACACCACCAAGACTTTTTTCGAAATTTCAAAAACTTATGATCCACCAATGTGGCATAATAAATGAATTTTTGATAATGCTTTGGCCTTCAATCTTTTGTGCTAAATCCATGATACTTGACGATATCTGTGACAACCACTAATACAAATATCATCATTCTCTTCTGTGAACACCCTCATCATGCTCTCAATAAATATAAGACCAAAACGATTATACCACTATTGAGTAACTCACGAAGCACCTCCAACTCATGTTGAGTCATCTCATTATTATTAGAATGAGCGAAAAGCGTGCATGCTAAAACTTGATGCACATACCTCAAAATAAGATTTCTTATCCATGTTGCCTCCATTGAGACTAAGACTTTTGTATTACCCGACACAATGAAATCCTCCAAAAGTTGGGGCCAAAATCCTTCAGTCTCTCATTTTCTTCTCCCATTGCATTCACCTCCAAAATCATGAAACGTTTTGTCTCTATATCATAATACATCGAAAGTCAATACATATTATCTCCTAATTTAAAGATCATCACATCTACTACCCTTACGTCATTTCCAATAAATTCTACGGTGCTCGAAAACTCCATAGTTGGGCCTTCGAATGTATCCCAACTCTTCGTGAAGAAATAATTCCATCACAATTCTTGAAATGAGCATTCAAGCTCCTAGTTCAATCTCAACCACTCAAGGGTTTCTTTATCCGCATAATTCATTGCCACTATCCTCCTCTTTGATAGCACATGATTATGAGCGGCATGAGAAGGCTCACAAATTTTGAAATTAAGTTAGTCTCACTTGATCAATGTCCTTTATATATTTGGTTTCACAATGATTCCTTAAAATTGAAAATCATTAAAAACTAATCCCAAACAACAGGGAATTATAAAATCCACACAGTTATAGAATCATGTGATCATTAAGAATAAACAAGAACTCATGCATAAAATGGTGAAAATAAGTCTTTAATAAAAAATCATAAGATAAAATAAACCACCGACAATAATAATGATTCTTATAATCTCCAAATCAACAAGGAAGTTCTGGAAAAATTTATCAAATGATAAGTATAAAGATTGAATCCAAAATATTGAAACTTTGATTCTAAAAACTTATAAGTTTTTCTTCTTTTTTTCCAACTCGAAGTACTTGAAAAATATTAATTCTGAAGTACGAAAAGTGTTTGGTAAGTAAAAAAATCCAAAACATGTATTTATATGTGTTGGAGACATTTTGGGGGTCAAGTGATAAAGTAATTCTAAAATAAAAATAAGATTCCTTGTGAAAAATTCAACTTCCTTAAAAGTTATACTTTGCAAAACTAACTAGTGTTCAACTTACAAAAGCAAAGGTGCATAGGCTAAATTACCCACATGCACGCACTTCAATGTACTACCCTCTCGACTGCATATGTAATTAAGATGGAAAAAAGATCCTAAGATTATAATAGCACCCATCCCATAGATGAACATCCCGTACCCCATCTACGTCACCTATCTTATTGTTTAATATTGACTACACAAGTTCGTATTGATTCGGTATTTACAATTAAATGTAAAATTGATCAAGTGCTTACAACAAATCAAAGAAAGATATAGAGAATATGTATTTAACTATGAATAAATATAATACTTTAATATCATTAAAATAGAGTCATCAATCTACTTCCATGTTCTGAATCAAAGAAATTTAGTCGGACATGGTTATAACATAATAAAACATATTTATGTACACATGAACAAACTTTATCTAAAAATGAAAAGAGAGTGGAGAACCATATGACTTGGGGGAAACTTTGCCTTGTCATCCTGTGGATGGTAGGACATCGATCCTCTATTCATGGGCTCCCAATCTCCTTGAACACAAACTTTTATGTGTTTATAAGTGTCTAATAAGTTTCTTACAATCATTTCCACGTTCAGGGGGTCTAAGGTATTTGTAGGGGGTCCAAAAACACCTACAAACATAGCCCTAATTAATATATTATGCCATTGCTCCCAACTTGCAAGCTGGGTGTCAAGTCGGGTGTATCTCCAGTATTCCACATTTTTAGCTGCACCCGAATCGTTAGTCGAATCTCAAGTCGTGTGTAACCTTGATTTTTAAACGCCCAATTTGTAACTTAGGTGTTCCTTCTACTCAATTTGGGCTCTCGTTTTTGACTCCTCCTCTTCTTTCTCCCTTCCCAATGCATCCTTTGGTCATCTAACTTGGGGTTGTTCACACTTGTATTACAAAAGGCTTGAATACTTATTATTTATCTTTGAAAAACAACAAAAACACTAAAAACATAATATTTTCCGAGAATTAAGAAAAATAAGTAAAATCACATGAAATGTATATTTGTAACCTCTAAAATACTAGGATATATAACCTTAAAAGCATATATTATTACATAAAAATATATACAAAAGGGTTAGACATGTTGGATATACTATTCTCCCCTCTCAAAATTGGGGTCAAGATTTACAAATCCAGAACCATTCGTTCTTCAACTCCTACACAAATGACGTGACATTTGAAATGTAGGACTCATTGGGGAGGCCAACTTTTTTCTTCATCACAAAGTAGAACTACCCTTCCTTACTTTCAATAGCGTTCCAATTAATGGTGTTCTTCTTTGGATTCCAGGTAGTATGCATAAGATTCATTGTCTTGAACAGCACCAACATTCCTATCAGTCACAACCAAACATTGGGATAGATCAGTCCAATGGTCAATCCCCATTTCTCTAGACACTCAGTCAAAAAACGTGACAATGGAAGTGAAGTCCTGAAAACATGGTTTCATGGTAAAGTGTTATTCACCCAAGTGGAGGGTTTTCTATATCTTCTTCTAGAAACAGGGTGGAGGGGGTAATCTTGATAGAGTGAGGAATTAAGTTTTTCTTCCTCTAAGTTCTCAAGTCATCCTCAATCACGACACTAATCCAGTTTCTAGTCTCCAAATCAAACTCATGATAAGGACAATAGGGATGCCTACGCCAAAATACATTCGAGCAAGTTGCCTCAGTAAATCCTCACCCTAAAAAAGGTTCTCTTCGCATCACTAATTTTGTGACTTCCTCAGACCTAACTACTTCACTTGCACTGCTCAAGGCTCTATCTCTCATGCCTGAGCCTCTAAAATCCCTTGACAAAGCCTCACCAATACTAGTATCGGTATACACATTAGAACTAGATGTGAGGTTCCTATTAGGATTCTGTCTAACCCTCTCTAATGACTCCTTCCCCCTCCTCTTACGGATCAAGGGAAATTCTTCCTCAATTGTTCATAGACAGTAGTATCACCACCGGAATAGGTCCACCACGTGGGACCAACAACAAACCCTCATTATGACTAACAAACGATTTAGGGATATATCCAAAGGAATCAAAAGTTGCAAGAGGCAAAAATGAAGTTTTTAAGTTTACCTTAAAAGTTGGAGAAAATTACGCAAGGCAATTCTCTCCGACTCGCTAGGAAAATATCTTAAAATATTGGATAAAAAATAGATTTGACAGAGCCCCATAACCCCCATTTTCAATAAAGGAATAAAGCAGCACTTTGTGATTTGATGGATGTATCTCAAAAGATGCGCCCACCGATCCATTGGTCGATCAATGGCTGGAACACGAAGTGTCGCATACCCAGCTCCACTCCCACATACCTAAAGCCCTAAATGACTTTCCTGGTTAAAATAGACCACCACAAAATTGATCCCCATCAGGTTGGGTCCATATCATCCGACTCGTATTTTCAATCATCACATGGTACATACAATACTAACATTTTTATTGTCTTTATAGGGTATGGTGTTGCCTAACTAACCTGACCACAAGGTGCACCAATATGTTTTCCTAGCATTCAAACTCATCACAACCATATAATTAGATGATATCCTTTCTTTTCCCAACATACCGCCGATAATAAAATATATATGGCTCAGGAATGCATAAATTCACCAATCACTAGGCTTGTCATGGAAGCACACATACAAAAATTAGGATCCTGGAGGCTGTGAAGCATATTCATGAAGATTGTGATGCAAAATTGAAAAAGTTTTCTAAGTAGATCGAGATATTCACATAATATATTGATGATATCACCAGAAAATGGGGTGATGTGGTTCTCAAGTCAACAAAATTGAACACATTCTGGTCTGCAAGTTTGGCTCAATCGACGATATTTATCTTAACCATGTTCATACTTCATCGAAGAGAGAGGATATTGTCTTCAGTGATCGAATGTTCTGTTTTTTCAATAATAGTTTATTGAATATTATGTTAATATATTCTTGTTTCTTAGAAGTGATTTCTCAGGGTTTGATAGCAGAAGTTGGGGACGGCCTTTCACGAGATCGGCGAATTGGGTTTTGGTAAACCCCTATTTTTGGAGGAGATTAAGAATGGAGTTTGATTTATCGGGGCTATCGAAATGTAATTTTTTAGAAGCGAAAATAGAGTTCTCCGGTGACAGGCCACATGAACTCACCAGGTAGGAAATAACGTACTCTTTTTATGAGGGTTTTGTATCGATGGACCGCTTTCGGAAGTTGAAAGTGAAGAACTGGAATTTTTGAAACTGCATAAGTTTGCGGGGCGTTGATTTCGATGTATCCTTGATACAATTGATCGAAGTAGCATTTTGAATATTACAGTAATATGGTGATATATACACTATGGAAAGAGATTGATTAGTTTAGGGGTTAAAGCTTCATCGCCGAGGCTATTCGACCATGGGTGGACAGAGAAGAAGGTTAAACCCTAGTTTTAGAGTTGGACGAACAAAATTAGGGATGCCGATGGATGTGTTCTGAATTTATTTGAGTTATAAGTGGCGGTTGTAATTTTCAACCGCCTCTAATAGTTAACTTTGGGCAGCGTTTATTTGAATGACCGACGCCAAAACCATCGAATATTATTGGTAGCGCTTCTCCAAATAAGCGCTGCCCGAACTCAGTATTGGTGGCGCTTCATAAGTGGCGCTTCTTTAGTGAACCGCCTTTGATAGTATTATTGGTGGCGTTTGGTATTCAACAAGCGCCACCCGAACAAAAATTTTAATTTTTTTATTTTCATAAGCGGCGGTTCTTTGCTAACAAGCGTCACCTTTGCACTTTTTGCAGCGGTTCCTCTTTGAACCGCCACTTATGCAGTGCACCAATCAACTTTCTTCCACTAGTGTTTGTTATTACGAAGACTTCTTATGTTTGTTTAATATTGTTGTATTAATTTATACTCTTATTTTATTTATATTTTATTTAAATCTAATTTTATATAAAATGTACTGCGGAAATAAAAAAAGTCCCTCAAAGGAGCCTACATTGAAAAAACATCTCTAATATGATCTAATACCATAAATGATGAATACATGATCCGCTAATTTCATAAAAAATTTAATAACATTATAGATCATCAACATAAGAATAGTCTTAAGTTTTTTCTCCACCAAAAAGATCTTCATCAGAAAATCCATCTCCATGCTCCAGTTATCGCACTTTGTAGCACCCTCAATTATTTCATTTTTCGAATCCTTTTAGGCTAATTCAATTTCGATGCGATTTCCTATTCAATAATTAGGTGCATCGGAGAAGTTAATTTTGGTAGCACTTTTTTATGTAAGATCGTGTGAGCAGTCTTGGAGTAGTATATGCCATGATACCTGAGTAATATTGCATGTCGAGTTTCCATATACACATAAGTACCCAATTATTTTCATATTTCCACCTTGAAATAACAAAAAAAAAAAAATTGTATCAACCAGAGATGCTTACCCTTCTTCCAATGTGGTTCTAGTAATTTTCATTCACACACACACTATGTCGTTTCGAGCATATTTTTCCATACTACAAACCTAATGTATTGATCGAAAAAATTTTAAACCTTACATTTCACCTTTCCATTGTCAAGTTCCTTGTCAAACGCAATTGGTAGTCTTCTATCTACAACCCCCATCAAATTGTTCCACACTAGTGCATTGTTGATGGGTGTGGGTTCAGTTACACAATGCAAGTGTATGTATAAGAAATCTTCTTCTAAGTCTATCCATGAGTCTGAGTTGAATCAAGTGTCGATCCCTTCAAACTTTGATCTTTGCATTCAAAAAAAATGTACTAATACTGAATGATAATATTTGTTGACATCCCCATACAGATAATAACTAATTTCAAAAGGCTTATTTCAAGCACAAATCGAATAATAACATTAACGTTCTCAAATCCAATATACCTAATAACACCATTGAAATCAAAACACTTAGACGATAGGCTACGACTGAGATGAAATAATCACTTCACCTAAAGATAGGTGTTTTGTTCAAGAGAGCTTACACACGCCGAATTTCTTTGGGTGTTTCAATTCCCTGTGATTCGATTTGAATGATAGGGTTATGCAAGTTAATAAATTTTGACCAACTTTGGTATGAGGGTAAAGTGGGATTACCTTAATAATGTTAAGGACAAAATGGTCAAATGATAATAATGTGCCCTTTTAACAAGCACATCATCTGCAAAAATTAGCTCCAAACGATCTCGTCGTCTCCATCTTGCACATAAAATAGCATGTGGTGAATATGGGCAAAATATTCATGCAACTACATAATATATGGCTGCCCTAATTTGGAAGCTTCACCCACCTTTTACAACACGGTGGATCTTGATGCTCGAAAGGGATAATTTTGATTCTATGGTAAGCCTATCATTTAATTGCCCTTTCTTTTTGAACCCTATAACCCTTAACGATGTTTGGTAAGACTTGTTCTGATTGAAGTCATTGGTGTCGACTATTTTTAAAATTTTTGTTTTGTTTTTACTCGAGTGATGAATGGATTTCAGGGTCCAAGACTGAAACATCAATTTATCCACATCTAAAATAACTTTAAACATTAATCATGTACATACATTTAAAAAAAATGTGAATTGGAAAAGTTCGTGTGCAAAGCTTCCTAACCTAAAACAATGATTTGAACCATTATTATTCCATGTTTTCTCGATAACATCACATTAGTAGTGGGGGTGAGAGGTACTCAAATTGAAACAATGAACTTTGATTTCATTAAAAAAAAAAACATAATTATTCAACCTCAAATGAACTACGACAGATTATGAAGTCAGCCAACAAGATTTCATTGTCAAAACATAAATAATTACTCAACACCCAATATAAACACGACAAGAACTTTCAAATTCAGTGGGAAATCCTCAATCACAAACATTACAACATATTTTAAAACAATACGACACGATAATGAATTGCAATAGGTTTAAAAAATAATCACACAACACTCACCGAAATATTAGATTCTCCACATCTCAAGCAAATTTAAACTCTAATCACAGACAAGCTTTATACAAACACTATCAACTAAAGAAAGTTATATAGAATGTCGCCTAACCTATAACAATGATTCGAAGCAGCCACGACTCATTAGAAATTTTTAATAATCTTTCCCATTTTGATTTCTTAAAAAAATTCATTAAAGAGAGTTTTGGGGTTAGGTTGGTAGCTTAGAGCACCGAATTTGGGAGAAGAAGAATGCGAATAATTCATCTGTTCTAGACTAATGGAGTTTTTTCGCAGCTTTCTTCTTCATTGATTATCTGATGAATTGTGAGCTTTAGAGAGAACAATCCAGATTATTAAAATATTTTTTTCTTCTCGATCGATCTTTCATATAGGCTGGAGTTGGATGAATATTGTAAACTGAAAGGGGTTGAAATTTAAAACAAATTGTGACCGGGGTTGATAAATTATTTGTATTACTTATTGGGGTTTTGCATAAATAATCTATTTATTGGGTAGTAGTGGAATTACAAAATGAAGTGGGCTCAAATTTAATTGTTAAATTTATGTTTTAATATTTTATTTTTGAATCTATATAATAAGAAAAATTATAATTGAGGATTATAATGGAAAGGGCATTATAGTATTATAATTTATTAAATGAATAATAATTAATTAGAAGTGGACACTTGGCACATTTCTATGGGGTACCTAGAGTCTGGTCCGTACACTAAGTGTTTGATTGTAGACGTAACCACCAAAATTTGGGCTAATGAAAATATTATTTATGGATAAACGACAAAAGTCTAAGGCGTGATATCACTTTCCTTAAAGTGTTATTTTCCCCACAATTTTGCTAATTAGGTTTACAAAAAATTACTTTTAGAATACAATAGACACAAAATAATAACAACCAAATAAGAAATTCGTGGATATTATGATAAGAATAAGAATAGTTTTGTTGGTATATTAATTCAAGCCTTGCTCACTTATTTATAGTCTGCATACACCTTTTGCCGTGAATACATAAATAGACACCAACTCTTCAATTTAAGACCCGTATTCTTAGATTTTTATGATAAGAATAAGAATGGTTTTTGTTGGTATATTAATTCAATCCATGGTCACTTATTTATAGTTTGCATACAACTTTTTCCGTAAATACATAAATGGACACCAACTCTTCAATTATTATTACTATTTGCAACATATTAGACTTGATTCTAAAAAACTACCAATTATATCTTTTGATAATGCAATATCATATAATAATATTTCATATCAAATCTTGAATACTAAATATGATGAAAAATACTAAATTAATTTCAAAGTTATATATCACAAATATTAGAGGGTGGTCCACTTGCAGAAGTAATGGTGCATACACAACTCATTATTTGGGACCAAACTCTGGTGAGTCATATACATTGTTTCAAAAATTTAGACAAAATATTGAAAGACATAATGAGATTGAAAGATCCTTCCTCCGGGCAGCTTTCATTTGGAGGTAAAACAATAGCACTTGATGGAGATTTTCGTCAAATTTTGTCCATGATTCCAAAAGGCACTATACTAGCTGATTCCGTGCAAAGATAAATTATTCGCATTAATGAAGACATTGCACGGTTATGAGCTTGACGAGAATATGAGGTTGAAAATTGGGTTGAATTCAAAAAAAGAATTCAAGTGGATAAATAACGACAACACTCCTGTCGTCACAAATAAGAGCATTTGATACGGTGAATTAGTGACGACGTGTTAATGGCGACACGTTGTCTCTATTCCTCTTATTAGCTAGAACATGAGCTTATTAGCGATGACATAGAGTACTTTTTTATTTGAATCTTTTTATTTCTACACATAATTTAAATTATAACATGTTCGTTTAATTCTTTTTGGCTGTTCTTAGTTAGTCCTAGGCATTTTGTTATGATATGCTTGACTATTTGATATATTTTACCTTAACTTGATTAGGAAAAAAAAAAGGTATAATATAGTTATTTAGAAAGTCATCTGTTTCATATGTTTTTTACACTTATTCTCAATAGATGAAGCTTATTGGTCATCTTGATTTATTCAATATTTTATTGGGTTATATTAAATAGTCATCATATTGTGAACAATTGAGACAACATAATCAATAATTGAGTTGTTCTATCACTAGAGACTATTAATATCGATACAAAAATAAATATTATGACTAAGAGTTGTTGGACGAATTGCGTGACTGGGTGTGAAAGAGAGATGGGATCGTCCCTATATTTACACTACCATGGACAACGGCAATGGGTCAAGGAGTCAGATTGAAGCAAAACAACACGCCTAAAAATTGAAGTTCAATTTTCATTCTAAGACACTGTTAATTGTAACAAAATATCTGTTTTTTATAAATGGTCCTTTTTGCTCTTGTTCTAAACTTTGAATTATGTTATATTTGTGATTTATCTGCATCTTAGGTTTGGTTGGATAAATATATATATATATATATATATATATATATATATAATATATATATATATCTGTGTGTGTGTGTGTGTGTGTGCGTGTGTGTGTGTGTATATATATATTAGTGTATTAATTATATTATCATTATTATGCAACAATATATAGTTATGTTTTAATTATACTAGTGGGTGCGGTTAGCTGGATTCGTTGCATGATCGATATGTTCGATCTTCTTTCTGTTTACGCATTGGTTTGTTCACTCTTCTTCCAGTTTACACGCAAATAAGTTTAATATTTAATTGAGATTAATTTTATTTTCGAATTCTTCTCGTAGTTCTGTTAAATAAGTTTGTTTGATGTATTTATTTGATATCAACTTATGTTATATTGATTTACAGTGTGCTAAAACATATCATTATTTCAGTTGACGTGAAACTGACATGGTTTCTTATATGCATCCACCTCAACAATGAAAATCAAAATGTGTAGTATTATATTGAAGCATCACATACATTTTATGTTGGATATTATACTTTAATAAATATCATTAAGATTAAAATAACTACAATTGTTACATATGCTAATACACTTACTAACAAATGATTATTTTTTATACTGCAACATATATTGAAACTTTTATCTTGGACTTCTGTTATATTTATTTGATTATTTACTTTCGGGTTATTTTAGAATTTTTGACACTTACTTTATTTGGTAAATAGTTATTGAAAAATCCTAACTATGATGTATCTTAAAATCTTTATATTAAAAAATAGAATTTTGGAGAGAGAAATTATCTAAATCTTTTAGTTTTAATACTGCTCGAGTGACTATAACACCATTTGACCCTAAGTTGCCATTTTAAATTCCAACGATGACAATAATGATTATGTCATATGCAATGTCAATCAACAAAATTTATGAAAAACCTCTCTCATGTTGAATTTTTTTTGGAGAAGTCAATTTTCAGTCACGACCAACCGTTAATGTTTAAAATATCATGATTTATAATGACGAGAACAAATGTACTAGAAGAACTACAAATGTTGTTGTAAAATACATTTCGTCCTATAATAATCTTTTTTATGAATCGAGCTAAATATTTTTAAATACTATTTGATCATTGAAATTATTTAGAATATATATATATATATATATGTATATATATATATGATTAGGTTCAAATGAGAACCATGTCCTTATTTGTGAACCTTAGGTCAATTATGGGTTTTAGATCTACTTAAATGGATAAATAATTTTTTTTTTAATTTTTTCTTATTTGATTAAAAGTATTAGGATTATATAATAAAAGTACGGTTGGTGTATATCACAGATATATTAATAAAAACCTGTGATTTTATAATAAAAGCACTAGTTCGCAGATTCGCAAATAAATGAGGGTTATCATTGGAACTCACCCCTACACA
>BMAC01000290.1:681418-717861 GCA_014905375.1 Phtheirospermum japonicum | reverse complement strand
CACTTCATTACTTTCGTTGATGACTCACAAAATATTGCTATGTTTATTTGTTAAAAGGCAAAGACGAAGCAATTAATGCTTTCAAGACTTTCAAGAGTGAAGTTGAAAATCAATTGAACACTCAAATTAAGCCAAATTGAAGTGATCTAGGTGGAGAGTATGTTTCACCATTTCAAGAGTTGTGTGCTCGACATGGCATACTTCATCAAACATTGCTCCATATTCAGCTCAATCGAATGGTTTCGTTGAAAACAAAATCGTACTCTCAAAGAAATGATGAATGTTATGTTGATTAGTTCAGGGTTACCCCTGAATATGTGGGGGGAAGCTATCCTTTCCGCTAACCATAGTTTTAATAGGGTATCCCACTCGGGAAAGGTAAAGACTCCATACAAGCTATGAAAAGGTAAAGTTTTTGCTTACAGTTACCTCAAATTGTGGGGGTGCTTGGCTAAGGTAAGAGTCCCAGAGCCGAAACTAGTGAACACAAGACCTAAAACAATCAGTTGTATCTTGATGTGACTGATTGTTAGGTCCTGTGTTCACTAGTTTCGGCTCTGGGACTCTTACCTTAGCCAATCACCCCCACAATTTGAGGTCATGTGTTCACCAGTTGTTCAAAGATACAACTATTGAGTCGAGTCCTTTCAAAGGAAATAGTGATGTATCTAACATGAAATCTCTTCATGCTGAAAATAAAGCAACAACTCTTGCAATTTAAGATGCACCACAAGAATGTGATGATGATGAACCAAAGCGAATTAAAAAGGCCTAGGACCGTTAAAATGTTTGGTCTATATTTCATGATCTATTTGCTAGATAATAAACCTTGTACCATTTAAGAAGCCTCGTCTAGTGATGATTAGAACTGGCAATGGGTCGGGCCGTGCGGGCCCGACTCGAGCCCTCCGGGCCAAACTATTGGATGGGATGGGATGGGTCGAGCCTAAATTCTGTCGGGCCTGCATTTTGGAGGCCCAAGCGCGTCCCTGCCACAGGCCACCGGGCCAACTCGGCCCAATTTTAGATATTAAGAAAACTATTTGATTTTGATCAAATCCATTTTTAAACACTTAAACTTACAAGAAGAGACACTAGCCTACAACAGCCTACAGATAAAGTACAAACTACATTGAATCTTGAAGATCATTTTGGTAAATATCACTGCAAAGCACTCACACAATAATTCATAATGTCCAAAATAAAAATAGAAATTCATAATGTCTTAATAAAGTCATCATCAAATAAAATTCACGGATCAAAGTAACTTAACATGGTTCCCACATCAAAGTACCAACAAAACAAGACAAAAGTCAGTAATTAAAATACAATAGAAATCCATAATGTTGTATCATCCATCATCAATAATCTTCAAGAATAATATTAGAATCTTCTTTAGACAATTTTACTTCCTCCAATTTTAGTACATCTATAAGATCTACAAGAAATCAAAGAGAAATAAGTATAAGTAAGTAAAGTGAATGAATATAAGTTTTCAATGAAAAACAAGAAATATCAATAGCTAAAATTAATTGAAACTTATTTTCTAAATACCTGAAGGTCCAGTATCTTTAAATCCATGCAACCAACTACACGTACAAATGAGAGTTTGCACATTCTCTGGGAATAAGCAACTTCTATATTTATTCAATATACGAGCACCTATACTAAATGAGGATTGTGAGGCCACCGTTGTGATTGGAATGCTTAAAATGTCACAAGCCATAGTTGCAAGTTGAGGGAACTGATTCTTATTCATACTCCAATATTCAAGCACATTTACTTCATTTCCAAACATGCATGCTTCTTCTAAGTAAATATCAAGTTGAGATTTTCCCTCGCTTGAAGTCATTTGCCTCTTCATTTATTCATGATACTACTTAAACAAGAATAAGAAATAGAAAAAAAGAAACAGTGGCAGCATATATCACTTATATAAGTTATATCAGGATAAAGATATTAAATAAAATAAAGACATAATTTGATTTTGCATCTTGTTGGTAAAAAAAAACAAAAAGAACTGATGCCTTTGATAAAGACATAAATAAAAGTAAGTTTCCTAAAAAGGAAAAAATGAAAAAACTAACAAAAGACATTTAAATATTAAATATATTAGACAAACTTACATCAAGAATTGATGCCTTTAATGATGAGCTTGATTCACTTGACATTGGAAGTTGTGAGCTCGATAGAACATGACCGTCTCTTGAAATAGGAGGAGACGAACTCGATGCAATCTCATTGTGCTCATATTCACAAAAAGCTTGTACATAGCCTCTTTTACCATGTTCACCTTCTCCTCATAACCATTAGGGTAAAGTCTCTTATAGCAAAAGTTCAAAAATTGCAACTTTGTTGTTGGGTCAAAAACACTTCCAAGTGCAAGAACAACACAATAATTCTTCCAGTATTTGTTAAACTTTTGTTTCATACTTAATGCCATATCTTTGATCACTTCATCTTCACATGTCAAATTTTCATTCAATTTCATTTCAATACTTGCAACTTGCATGAAACACAAGTTTGAAGTGGTGTAAGATGATCCGGATATCAAGTTAATAATATGATAAAAAGGGGCCAAGAAAACACATACTCTCTCCGCTCTTTCCCACTCTTCATTAGTTGGACATAAATTATAATTATCATCATTGTAGCCCAAAGTATAGAATGCACGACGATATTTAATATCACTTTCGAGCATCAAATACGTAGAATTCCATCTAGTTGTCACATCTAATCTCAAGAAACTACCACCAATATTATTCAATTAAACCTCTTCAATACATTTTTAAAATGCTCTCAATCTACCATCTGAAGCTTTCACATACTTAACACTTTCCCTAGTTTTCTCCAAAGCTTTGCTTGCCACCTTCAAACCATTTTGAACAATAACATTTAAAATATGTGCACAACACCTCACACGAAAAAACTCACCACAACATAATAAGCCATTTCGCAAATTAAGCCTATCTTTTAGATGCCTTTGCATGCCATCATTGTTAGAGGGATTGTCTAAGGTAATAGAAAATATTTTGGAGTCTATTCCCCAATTCTTAAGCACTTCAAGCACCATAATAGATAATTCCACCCCCGTATGTTTATCATCCAAGTWACAAAATGCAAGGAGCTTACTATTTTACTTTCAATTTTCATCAACATAATGAGCTGTCACATACATATAACCCTTTGTAGTCACATCAGTCCACACATCAGAAGTTAAACAAGTTCTATTAAGAATACTAGTAAGCACACTCTTTAGTTTTGATTTTTCACTCAAAAACACATTCTTACAATCAGCTTTCAGAGTGTTCCTACTAACAAGTTTAAATTCAGGATTTAATATTTTATTTGCAGCACATACCCCTTCATACTCAGCATAACTGAATGAGAGATCATGCAAAATAACAACTTTAGACAGTGCATGTTGATAAGCCTTATTATCAAATTTCAACTTTTTTAATTGTGCGGGTTGGCCTTCTAACAAAGAACCAACATCATGAAACTGAGGAGTTTTGTAACACTTAAGAACATGGCACCTCAAATGACTAGTTTCCGACTTAGATGTGCATGTATATGATTTACTACAACACAAGCATTTGGTTTTCTTTACCCCGTCTACCATAACAAGTTTCTAAAAATATGGCCACACGTTAGACTTACCTTTCTAAACATCTTCCGCCAATGTTTCATCATCCATACTATTTCTCTTAGACGTATTAACCGAAGCATCATCGGTATTACTCTTACTTTGTGGAGGAGGAGTACATTCCAACAATTCGAAGTCATCATCTTGCGACTCCAAAATTTTGTCACTTTCCATATCTGCAATAATTCACATAATCAGATTATTAGTATTTACCCGAATAAGATTTAACATCAACCCAATTTCCATATAACCTTTTTTTTGGCAGATAGGAAAAAAAACTAATTACTTGTAAATATTTGGTAACCACACAAAACATGAATAAGTAAAATAAAACAATCTCGAGTTGGTACTACATAATATATATATAAGAAACAAATATAAAGACAACATTAATGCAAGAAAATTCCCAATCCTTATTATTTAAACTAAATATGTAATATTAGTATTTTGATTTGAATGTGTTATATAAACATTACTAATAAAATATGTATTTTAAACACTTGGTATCTATTTCATATTTATATTATAAGCAATAAAGTAATGTTTTCTAATTTATTTGCAAAAATAATAATATACCAAGAAAAAAGAGAATTAACTATAAGAATAAGAAAAATAAAATGGAACGAGGACTAAAAAAATGAAAAAAAAAATTAAAGAACCAGGCAGGCGTGACTGTGTGTTTTAAGAGTCAAGAAATTATCCACTTACATTCAGGTGTATGGTTAAAGATTCATAGAACCTCAATTCAACCCCTTTTCTGTAAAAAGAAAAAAAAAAGTCTATTTTCTTCACGAGTTTTCTCAAATACATTTTACTTCAAAAGTTCACACAAAACTCCCACTTTCTCTCTATATCCAGAAATTCAAATTAAAAAAAAAAAATACAAAACATGAATAGATTATAAGATCATTTTATTATTCACAGCCCCATAACTAAAGGCAAGTGGTTTTTATTCATGCAAATTATTAAACTCAATTTATCAACTTTTTGGTCTTGCGATTAAAATTGACAAAATTTAAAAAATAAATGAAGAAAATACCTGATTAGGGTTCGGCGCCACACAGCACTGTAGCAGCACTGAGACAAGATGAGTTTATGAAAGAGTTCTGAAGTGGCTTATGGGTCGTATTCGTGATCGTTGAGGTGACAGCAATAAGACTTTTTTTTTTGTGAATCGTGGATTCGTGGTGGACCTGGTGGGGGTATGGAGGTGAAGAGAGATGAGCTATGTGACTGTATGAGAGACAAAAATAAATTAGGGTTTGGACTTTCAACCGTTTGGCTAATTTATTTTTTAATTTTAAAAAATTATCGAGCCTAGACAGCCCAGAAGGTTCGGGCCATTTTAGCCCTGGCCCGGGCTATTTCGGCCAAATTTTTTTGGGCCTCTTAAAATAAAGCCTAGACCCGCCCAAATTTGGGCTGGCCGGGCCAATTTTTGCCAGCTCTAGTGCTGATGCTCTTATGTGGAACGAAGCCATCAATGCTGAGATTTATTCAATTATGCAGAACCATACATGGTAGTTGGCCGATCTTTACCATGGTAATAAGCCTCTAAGACGCAAATAGGTTCTAAGAAAATATTATAAAGCTGATGGCTCGATTCTTAAGTATAGACCTAGGCTAGTAGTCAAGGGCTTTAAACAAAGAGACGGATACGACTTCTTTGATACTTATTCATCTGTAATGAGAATTACCTCTATTAGAGTGATCTTGGCGATTGCTATGGAGCACAATCTCTAAATTCACCAAATGGATGTGAAAAGTACGTTTTTGATGGTGAGTTAGATGAAGAAATTTATATGCAACAACCTGAAGGGTTTGTAGTTCCTGGTCAAGAGAACAAGGTGTAGACTTGTTAAATCACTGTATAGATCGAAACAAGCACCGAAGAAATGTAATCTCAACTTTTACAATGTGATGATGTCTACTGGCTTTCACATTAATGAATGCGATAAATGTATTTATATAAAGAGCACACCTAGTTCTTTTGCCATTATTTGTCTTTATATTGATGACATGTTCATACTGAGTAGCTCTCGTGATATGTTCACAAGTAAAAAGAACATATTAGAAGATAACTTTGATATGAAATACATGGGTTTATACAATGTGATCATCGGGATCAAGATCATAAGGAGCTCAAATAACATAGTTCCTTCTCAGTCCCATTATTGTGGAACGCGACTCAAAGATTTAATGCGTTTGATGGTGAAATGGCTAAAACTCCATTTGATGATAACCTGCTTTTGGAATATGCTTAGATCATTGGAAGTCTCATATACCTTGTAAATTATACTAGATCGGATATAGTTTATTCAATGAATAAACTAAGTAGGTTGACGAGTAACCTGAATAGTGACCACTGAAAAGGATTAACTAGAGTATTACGATACTTGAAGTATACCCTGAGCTATGGGTTGAGTTATACGAGATATCCAGAAATACTAGTATGGTACTTCAATGCTAACTATATATCAGGTTCTAAGGATTCACACTCCACAAACCATCGGTGGAGGTGTTGTGTCTTAAAGTTCCACAAACAAACATACATAGCACGATCTACCGTGGAATCAGAATTTATAGCTATGGATAAAGCTGGTGAAAAGGTTAAGTAGCTTCGAAATTTTCTCAAGGACATTCCATATTGGAGGAAGCCAGTATCAATGATTATGATACACTGTGATAATCAAGCTGCTATCGTAAGGGCTTAGGGTGAAATATATAATGGTAAATTGCGACATATTCGTCGGTAAAAAAATACCATTAGAGAATTGATGTAAAAAGGAATAGTTTTTGTTGATTATGTGAAATGAAAGGAAAATCTAACGAATCTGTTTACAAAGAGTTTAAATCGTGGACACCCAACCATGATGACTGGAGATCCCAAGAGTTTGGTTCAATGGGACAACCAAACTTTAGTCTATTCATCTCTAAACATTTGGTACCTAACCATGAGCTATCACATCCTTAAAGAGCATAACCAAGTGATATTCCTTCTAAAAGTTGTGAAGTTAAGTCTAAAACATTTAATGATGATCTATACCTATTAAGGTGGAGTATTGAAAGGTACGTCTGATAAATAATGTAACCTATTTAAGTGCAGAGGAGTGGACACCTCAACTGGAGCACTTAAGAATACCAAGAGTGTTCCAAGTCTAAATGGACACAACTTTAAGAACTTGAGATGTGGTGTAAACATTATTATGTGAATATCATTGTCTTGTTATATTCATAAAGAGAATACTTCAATGACACTGTCAGTTGGGCCACGGGTATATCCGATGGTACTTCACTAAGGAGGGTTCAAAGTCACAAGCTACCTGAATGGATGTAATAATGTTTTAGCTGAAATTGAGCAAATGAGTCACATGCATCATACATTGATTTGCACTCATGTGGGGGGTTGTTGGAGAAAAATGGATTTGGGAAGTTATTTTTGCAACATTGTCTCAGTGTTCCAAAAATGGAAAGTTCATTATTTTTGGAAATGGTTTTCATATCCTTAATCTATGTTGATAGTAGATGAACGTGTTATAATCACTTTCACTAATCCGTATTTGGATGAGTGAAAATATCAATGACCAAAAATAGAAATTTGAGAGGTGAAATTGGAATTTGAATGGGATCTGGAAATGGAAAGTCTAATATAAGAAGGAGACCCATTTCTAGATAAATTTATCAAATGAAGTGAGATGGGAATTGGTTACAAGTTGAGTGAGGATGGGAGTCCCCACACGCGCTCCACCACCATCGCCTTCCGGCCCGGCTTGGCTCGGTGGCCTATCATTGCTGGTCTTGAGTCTTATGTTTTGAACTTTTTTTCATGACTTTTCAGTCTTTTCTTATGGATTAAGACTAGGAGTTTGACTTGTATCAGGTATCCTGATTTCTGCGATTTACTTCCTTGTTTAAGGATTATCTCTCAACTATAAATACTAACTCCTTTGCAATGGAAATACATACATAAGAAAATCATCAGCATTCAAGCATCTCATATTTTTCTTAACTGCTTCACGCATCAAATAGTTTGTAGTTAGAACTTTGCTCAATTGTCTGCCCAGTTCTCACTCGCAAGGTGACTGGATTGTCTACTCCTTCTAGATCCGTTGTCGTTGTATATTGTGAAATTTTTTGCCATTGATCCATGAGCATTGGTTACGGAGCACCAAGAATTTTAAAAAAAGAGTTTGCTCACCTCGACACTTTTTCTTTTTCTGATTTATTCATTGCTATTTTTTATATATCTCTGTTAGTTTGAATTATCTCCCACTGTTATCCTAGTTTTATTGTTGTATCCCAAATAGGTAATTATAACTTTAGAAGATTTACAAAATTTTCTTTGACTTGGTTTGAGTAATAAAATTCCAGGTTACAGCTTTTTCCCCTTTTAGCTTAGCTTTCTTCTCTGTTTTAATTATTATTATTATTATTATTAGAGTGGTTGACTAATAAATACAAACATAAACATAAGATATTTTTGCCCATTAGATCTCCTATGTCTTTTTTTCTCCACTAACTACAAAATTACAATTTGGATCAATCTATCAAAAATATCTTTCATATACCCAACCCACCTTCTCCCTCTCACCACAAACATTTGGCTAGTTTTGACTTCTGTTAAATTTGACATTTCTACCATTGATTTCTCTTAATGTTTATTAGTGGACCTGCAAAATTTCAAGTCAATCAAAATTTGCTTGCCTTGTTGAATCCTTAGTTCGATTTTCATAATTCTTCACACAGAAAATTAGAAACTTTTGGCATCAACTTTAGTCATATTCGATGTCCGTTTAACCTAAAATATTTCCCATGGATTTGTGTTATCATTTTGAGTGTTATGTCCATGTCAAGCGGAGCTCGTTTGCCCATTGAATTGCCAGTCAAAGTTTTAAGTTTTACAATTTTTTACACAAAATAAAAATTTCCGTCATCGATCCCAGCCTACTCTGATGTTCGTTTAACTTGAATTTTTTTATCATTGGTTTTTTAGTATACCTGCAAAACTTTAAATAAATTAAAGTCTGTTGTCCCCACTGAATCGCCAGTCAAAGATTTGATGTCTAGAATTTATTCTCATAGAAAAATGGAAACTTTCGGCATCGAGTCCGACCATCCCCGATGTCCGATTTACCTAAAAAATTTACCATTAATTTTTTATTATCATTTGATTCCATCTACAAAGTTGCAGGTCAATCGGAGTTCATTTTCCTCATCTAAAATTACCACAACACGCAATAAATTATCGCGACCAATAATTCTAAGATTAACGCATAATGTACTGTAATCTAAATTACAATGAATAATACTAAGATTACTGCATACAGTAATAAGGTTATTACCAGTTGTCATAAGATTACCATAACCAGTAATCTAAAATATGAAAATATAATTATTGCAAAAATTAGATTATCATAAGTAGTAATCACGTTATCCCAATAATTTAAGTTTACCACCAGTAGTAATCACATAAAATAATAAAATTACCGCATCTAATAGTAAGATAATCAAATTCAGTAATTCTAATGAGCAAGTCGTTGAAATGTTATTCAGATGATCATAAGCTCTAGAAGATATTTATATATCCTCATTCATAAAAAAGAAAAGTATAAATAAGAAATAACAAAATAAAACATGTCTACAAAGACGACCTATCTAAGACTAATTTGGGAAAATCACGTCTTATAACTAATTAGACAAGAGATTTTCTTGTTCTTGTGAAAAAAAAATTATTTTTGTCAATTTCTCTCGAGCCATGAAAAATATTTACATAATTTGAGGTGTGAAAGTATTACAAAAGACAGTAGTTCCTCATTAGTTGACCTTGACACACCATATGTTAATTATGTAAATGTGTTCATTATTTGTACAACTAGTAAAAAAATTAGTACCACATACCATGAAAATATATTTTACTAATAGAGATTAATACAACCAGTAACCAAATTACCACGATAGAAATCTAGTGATTACCACAACTAGTATCAAATTACCACAACCAATAATATAATAAGATTACCACAACTAGTAATCTTATTACCAGTGGTAGTAATAATATTATCATTACCAATAATCTTATTACCAGTGGTTGTAATTTTGGTCTATCTTTGACAAATCCACTTATGTTTTCACTAAAATTACTTTTAATTACTTTAACCATAGATGAATCATTTCATATGTTGTTAGTGTATTAACCGTTAAATGTCATAGCTAGGAGAATATACAATAGTGGATACATATATATAAATAGTTCCACCCAAAACAAAGATGACGCACCCCTTTGATCATGTTGGTCCACCAAAATTCCTAACTATAATAATATTAACAACCGAGTTGTAAAAAGCCTTAAGAGGGTTCTGGAGGAGTCTTATATCAAAATAATTGTGCAAGGGTTCTCCATCGCCTGCATTGTCGCACTTTTCAGTGATGACAACATGTTACGTGCCGCAAAAATTGGGGACGACAGGTTCTTTGTCATTAGGAACGGTTCCCTTTTTTTACTATCAACAAAAATTGCGGACGACAGGTTCTTTGTCACTAGTTGGGCAACAAAAAGAGCTTTATTTCACAAAAATTCACAATTTGTTTCCTATTTCTACATTTTCACAATATAAACACGTAATTTTGCCATAGGAATTTTCAAAAGTACCGTGATAAAAAGATATAAAATATAGGAATCTATTAGATCTTTCAATATTAATAATCAGTGTGACAAATCAAAATTTTCAAATATTATATCGGAATAAAATACTATCTCCAAGCTATAATTGTGATCAAGTATTAGTTCAAAATCAGATGAAAAAAGATGAAAAAAAATAAAAGTAAGGAAAAAAAATACTAATAGCTTTAAGTTTGTCGATGATCTTGGAAACAGCGGAAGAGGCTTCAGAGAGGATGGCAGAGTTATCAAAGCCCTCCACGCTGACGTTCGTCGACTGGAAAAATAAGATATGATTTCACGAAACCCTCATTTTATCTCACCTTGAGTCTCGCTCATCAAGTTATGCAAGCTCACTCATTTCATGATAAATGTTGTTGTGGATAAGCAATACAATACATATTCATATGCGAATACATGTTTATATGCAATACAACAAAAATTGTTTTCATGCATAGGTTTATAGAATAAGCAACCTCTTGAGGACTAGACATTCAAAACCTAAAAGGTCGATCCGTTCCACCCAAAGTTGGAAATGTAAAAAATAAAATAAAAAGTCAAAAAAAAGATTCATGAGTGTAAGCAATAAATTGTAATAATGTGTCATTAAACTATAAATAATAATCAACTCCAACCTATTGGGACTTTCCATCACCTACAAGACGGGCTTTATTATGCCCCTGAAAAGAACCATCGGTTTTGTTTTATGACTAAAGATCCACACCCCGTAGGCTGAGGAGCAAAAGGAGGAATAAATTAATATCAATAACTTTAAGAGGACGTGGTACTAATTCCCGTATTTTTTTTTAGCTAGAGCATTAAATTTATCTGTCATTGTAGCTTCCAATTGTGGTCGAACAAGGCATGTATTGGGTTATCGGGAATTGGGGATGGGGTTGACATATTTGACAAATTATATTTATGTTTTGGTTTTGTAATACCATGCATAGCACGTGTTGCCATTTTTCATGTAGGTGGTGGAGGTGGGATTGGTGGTTGGATGATTGGTAATGAGCCTAGCCTTGTAGGGGTCGTTGGGTTGGGATGATACCACGGGATAGAGGCGGATATCCTGTCTAATCCCGCGATTGTTTAACATGATTCGGGCCCGTGATAAATAGAATGGCCCATGATAGTGTCCGTCTTTCCCGTGATAAATAATCCCGGGGGGCCTGGATTCAATTATCCAACTTAAATCACTACGTGAAAGTATATTTGTACCCCTCAACAGTAATAATTTTTGACCAATTTACCCTGATGGCTTATTGTGATTACGATCTAACCTCCATACATACGGCCTCCTCTCTGAAGAACCATAGTTCAAGATTTCGCTGCAGTTTTGGGTCGAATTTCCTGCAATTGGGTGAAAACTGAAGTTCTACAATTGGGTGAGATTGAAGTTCGATTGAAACAAAGATAATACACCCTAATCCATAAATCTCTCTCGGGCCGTTTGGTGAATGTTCTTGCGATAAGCGAGCAAAATCATTTTTGTAAAGTGATTGTTAGTTTTCGTTGTATTTCTGTGTGCGTGTTTATGTCTCTATATATAGACCAGCTCATACATACTCCTCTTTGAACTGGTGGAATTGATTGTTGTCTTCTCCATAGAGCCTCCTCATCTTAGGATGGATATCAAACAAGAAGAGATACCAGTGGTTGTTATCTTAGAGGAGATAATTAATTTGGTGAAGTTATTTTTCTTTATATTAACTTGTACATGTGTTATGTTACTGCACCATGACATCACCGACTCTTATTTCTTGGGATCGTTTGTTACAGAATGCTGAGAGGCTACCCGGTCAAATAATGTGATGCATCAACTAATCGAGATCAGCGACACAATGTGCATTGAGAGAACCTGCGAATGGATAGAAATGCATTTGGTAGGCTGTGTTTGTTACTCAAAAATGTAGGTGGTTTAGTACATACTAAAAATGTGCAGATAAGTGAGCAAGTTGCGATACTCCTGTCGGTGTTAGCAAATCATACAAAAAATTGTAGTCTGAAATTTAAGTTCTTGAGGTCTGGGCATACTATTAGCATAAATTTAAACCATGTCCTTGATGACATCCTTAGGTTACACACTATCTTAGCAGCTGAACCTACTCCGATAGATGAATCTTGCATTGACGAAACATGAAGATGGTTTAAGGTAACAATTCAATTCATGTATACCAAACTCATCATATTTATATGTATACGCAACGTAGTTTAGTTCATCCACGTGCGTCAACGATTACTATGCAATTATTTTATTTCGTAGGGTTGTTTAGGAGCCTTAGATGGAACCTATATTTCGGTCAAGGTTCCACTGACCAACAAGCCTCGTTATAGAACTCAGAAAGGAGGAGTGGCTGTAAATCTACTTGGCGTTCCGGATCTAAACATGAAGTTTATTTACGTACTCAGTAGCTGGGAGGGTTCGACAGCTGAGAGTCAAGTCTTACGTGATGCAATCTGTAGGTCGAATGGGCTTAGAGTGCCTTCTGGTAAAATAATCCCACCATGTTTATTGGTAAATATTTAAAATAGGGGCACTCTCCATCACTGATTTATGGGTTTTTAGGTAATTACTATTTGTGTGATTGTGGGTACGCCAACGTGCCTGTATTTCTAGCACCCTATAGAGGGGTTAGATACCATCTTAAAGAGTGGTCGAACGGACCATCATCTCCAAAACCGAATCATCATGGCATGTTGTGTTTTGTAGAGTTTCATTCGTTCGGCAATGGTTGTTGACTCATTGGAGGATGAGGATATCGATGAAGCAGACGAAACGACACAAGAACAGCAGTTTGATTACGTTGATCAAGTGCAACCTACCGAGGAGTGGACAAATTAGAGGGATTCAATGGCAATGGCCATGTACAACGAGTGGAGGAGCACATGACTATTTTTCTATTATTCTTTTAAACTTGTCTTTTTTTTTTTTGGATTGGTTTAGTGGTCAGTTGTTGCATGAACTTATCTACATCAGAACTACTTTATGTACTGCCAACTTTGGGTTATTTATTTAAGTACTAATTTGTTTTTATTTACATCATGTGTTGTTTGATATTTTGGAGGGATAACTTTACATACTCTTATCTCGGATAACAGTGATGAGGACTACGACAGGATATTTCTTGCCTTGATGACTCGTTTATGAATGGATGTATTATATGTTTATTTCATATTTCTATGTAGCTTTATGGAGTCGTTTGCTACTGTGGGCAAGTGCACACAAACATGGGACACTCAACGTGTTTGGAGCCAGGAAGAGGAGAAAGTGCTGGCACATGCTTTGAAGGATCTCGTTGTGCGTGGATGAAAGTGCGACAATGGCTTTAGGTTCGATTACACTCACATACTGGAGCAGCACATTTCTCAAGCATTTTCGGGCACTGATATTCGATTCGAACCTCACATAAGGTCCAAGATTCATGTGTGGAAGAAACACTACGGTTCTTTGACTATGATGCTTGGTCGCTCGGGATTTTCTTGGAATGAAACATCTAACACAATCAGAGTGAAACACGATGCGCACTATAATCAATTTGTTAAGGTCAGATTTATTTTCCTCATTTATCTTTTAATGTGCAATTTTGTTGTGCTACTCTAAGCCAACAAACCTTTCCCTTCTATACATATATATACATCTAAAAAACAATACATAACAAAAAATATACACATGTACATGTATATAATATATTTAAATATATATATATATATATATATATATATATATATATATATATATATATATATACACATATTATTATATATATCTATTATTATATATATATTTTTTTCTTAGATATATATTACAATATATATATATATATATATATATATATATATATATATATATATATACTATTGTAAATAGATACATATTTAGGATTACATATATATATTTACATATTAATATGTATATATATATTATATATATTTTTATTGTATAATGTATATATATATATATATAATTATTATTTTATATACTCACATATAAATATATATATATATGTATAATAAACATTTTTTGTTTAGGTTATAGTACTAAGTTCATTGATAGTTAATATCACTCAACTGGAAATCCACAAGTTGATAAAGATGCTTATATCATTTTTGTTTAGGTTATAGTACTAAGTTCATCTAAAAAATAATACGCATAATTATTATTATCATACCATTCAATAATATTATTTTTCTTTTTATTATTGGTTAATCTGAATTACTATTATGACAGGGAAAATACGAGTAATAATCAGAGCCATGTCACATATAAGTTATTCTCTTTATATAGTAGTTGATTAGTGTAATTCGATCATTTCCTTCCTTTTTTCAGATTCTAGGTAGCTTTATATTTTTTTAAGAAGTAAAATTAGTGTAATTATTTGAGTTTTCCCATTTTTAGGAGTATGCCAATGCAAAAACGATGCGATTCAAGTCATGGCCATTGTATGGTGATTGGTGTGAGATCTTCGGCAAGGATCGAGCTATTGTTGAAAATGCGCAAGGGTTTACGGATGCCGTGAACGAGCTTCCTTGTCATCATGAACATCCAAACGAGATGGGTAATGATTGACCACCAGCCTCTGTGCATGGCAGTCCAACGACCAAGTGCGAAAATAGTAGTCGTAAACCTTACGAGAGCAGCTCAACTGCCCGAAAAGAAAAACGTAAGAAAATAGTTGAAAATGATCTATTTCAAGAACGTGTGTACCAGTTGATAGAAATCTTCTGTGAGAAAACAGATAGTCGTCTAGGGGATCTTGCCTAGCGTATTGGCTACCAACAAGATGCCAAAAAACAACGAAGATCTGTGTTCGAGGCACTATCTACGATTAGCTTCTTAACTATTGAGCATAAACTAGCCATGGCCAACAAACTTTGCACCAATGGTGACGACGCAGACCTCTTTTTCAGTCTTGATGAAGAAAATAAAGTGGCAATGGTGAAGATGCTGCTCGATGGACGGCTTTAAATTGTCCGAGATTCGTCAAGCGACCGACTATCCAATATTTTGTTGTAGCTATTTTCATACTTAATGCTTCTGTGAATGCCTGTTTCAGACTTTTGTGGTTATATGGTGTATCTCATCGTATCGGTGAACACTGTTTTGATTTAATGTATGAATCTTTTATGTGGTTCAGACATTTGTAGTTTAGTCTTTAGAATTTATAGCTTGGTGTTTAATGTTTGGATCCATAATGTGAGATTTGTTCGATGAGTGCCTAATGTGAGCTCAAAACATGGAAGTGTAAATAACTGCTGCAAGTGTTCCTTAATGCTGGGAGCATTCATATGTCCCACATCGAAAAAGTTATTGGGTTATACTCATTTTAAGAATGTGTGGAGTACTAGTGACAATCGAATTGACCCCTGGTCCGGGGAAGCATATGAATGGTTTGCGCTATTGGGCTGATATGAATATGGCTGGGGCACGGGCTTCGATCTGTAAACGGATTGGCTCGGGCAAGAAGAAAGTTCATCACCCATTTTTCATAATTTTATTAAATTATTTCTTATTTTTTGTTCTTTTTATTTTTCCCTTTAAGATCGGTTTTTTTTTTATCATTGGTCAGCAATAAGTTGGGTTTTTTTAATCATTTCTAAAATACACAAATATTTTATATCCATCTTGAAAATACACCCAAACAATACTAACACTTCCAAATTGAATATTTATAAAATATTCCAATCCAAATTGGATATTTATAATACTAACACTTCCAAATTGAATAATTACACAAAAGGGAGAGGTTTTTGTGTAATTATTCAATTTGGAAGTGTTTGTATTGTAAATATCCAATTTGGATTGGAATATTTGTAAATATTTATTTTATGGGTAGGTGGATACTCTGTCCACAAGTATAAACCCAATAGGACTCACCTGACTTTTCTTATTCAGTAAAAAATACATAAAATATAATTTGTAGATGGGAAAAAAAATAAGCTGAGAGGTTAATAAGTTGGTTAATATGGATAATAAAATTTGATTCTGGATTGATGAACTGAAAATTGGAAGAGTCCAGACTGAATAATAATTACAAAGGATACGTAATTTAAGGCTATACAAAAAAGAATAATAATAATAACACCAAACCTTTTCCACCGGATATATTTTCCAAGATTTATCTAAAACATTTGTATATTTTTTAAATGATTAAAAAACAAGCTTATTGCTGACCAACGATTAAAAAATAAAGCCCGATCTTAAATGGAACAACAAAAAGAACAAATAAAAGAAATAATTGAATAAAGTTATGAAAAAATGGCGATGAACATGTTTCTTGCCCGGACCAATCCGGTTACAGATCGAAGCCCAGGCGCCAGCCATATTCATATAAGCCCAATATCGCAGCCCATTCATATGCTTCCCCGTACTAGGGGGTCAATTCCGATGGTCACAAGTACTCCACACACTCTTAAACTGAGTATAACCCATTAACTTTTTCTATGTGGGACATTTGGAGGCTCCCAGCATTAAGGAACACTTGCAGCAGTTATTTACACTTCCATGTTTTGAGTTCACATTAGGCAACCATCTACGTGCGTATAAATTCTAATATATGAACTACTTATGTCTGAACCACATAAAATATTCATTCATTAAACCAACTCAGTGTTTAGTGATTCATTAAACAAACAGAATCCCCGTGTAATATAATTCTTGCAAGAGATTAAAACATCGAAGGTGTAATCTAATAATTTTTGATCAATGTATCTAGAATTGAAAGTCCATATTCTAGGAAAATACAGTATTTTGGTATAATTGGAACTTTAATGTGTGTTTTTTAAAATATAATTTTTTTAATTACTCCATAAACGTGAAAACCTCAACTGAGTTTTTAATTTATTCAAGGGTCTCCATTCACGGTGAATTTTCATAACATTTACAAAATTTTAAAATATATAAGAAGAAAGAGTGGTAATTGGAAACCAACAAAAAAATACAAATAAAAAATAGAAAGGGAACAAAGAAAAGAGGTCTAATTCCAAAACAGCGTGCTATCCAGATCATGTCAACACCATCTCAAAGTAGTAGCATGGCTTCTACAACAAGTCGAACCATATATATAATTATTATTCTATTTTAAGGTGTTTATGGAAAATTTGAAAAGTGATTAGATGAGAAGGGATAAACTGCATTCCCAAGTTTAATGCATGGGACGTGTGTTAATTGGTTGTACAGAGTCATTGACTTTCACCCATTAATGCTGCAAACACAAGCCTATACATTGCTTTCATATTAGGATAGGTGATGCTGTAAACTTGTTGCTCTATTTTGATTAGTGAGCACTAATTACGGTAGGTAGATGTTAGTCAAAACTGCATGGGTAGGTATGAAGTAATGAGGCTAGTAAATTCTTGATTATTTTTTTTTTTTTTGGCTACAAAAGTAACATTCCTTACACAAAACAAAGATATTTTCCATATCTGTAACGACAAAAACAGAGAAAGAAAGACAAATCCGGTGTGTTTTACTACTTGTGACCTGTAAGATATGCTTTATTGATTTCTAATATGGGAAATGTACCGCCTCACTTAATTTGCCTCTGTTTTCAGTTTCTTATGGAAAGTTCATTTATTTTTGGTAGGCTACGAAAATGGTGAGGACAAGGAATCAGCAGGCAAGAAACATGTTGTTGTGGCTTAACTGGTCCCCTCGTTTACCGGGGCACAGTTAGGACAATCCGCTGATCATCGACGAGAGCGACGAGTCGGACCAGGAAGAGAACATGTCGGACCAGGAAGACAACATGTCAACTAATGACGATGATATGGAGGTTCACTATGATCCCACCTGGGTTGACGAAGCCATAGCTTTTCTCGAATTTATGAAGAGCCACCACAAGGCTACGGAGAGAGCGATGATGATGCAAAATCTATCATCGTTGATTGACTCTCGCAATTCTCATAAGCTGGTTTATTTCGAGATACTTGTTAAATCAGTGTGAAAATATTAATGCTTTATGTTAACTTCTATTTTTAGTTGTTTTTCTTTTCTATGTTAGTGCATGGTCTTGTTTTCTTTAATAAGCTCTAACTCGGACGTGTAGGAGGGTTGTTCAGTTCAATCGTGTGTGTGATCTCATGTATTAGTCCTTTTGTCGTCTACCTTCAATTAAGCTGTGGTGGGATTTCCAAGTTTTCATTGTATCAAAAGAGCATTTCCACTAGAATATCAAGAATATTTTACTTTTTTCGTAATTTATTTTTGTTGAATTATTCTTGCACCTAGACAATAGTGCAAAACTTATTACGCCAATTTAAAAATTGGAGCCTTAAAATAGTTTTGAAGTAAATCCAACCAAGTGCTTAAAAAAATAGAAATACTGCAATATAGGAATACATGATTACACTTGGGTTAATTGTAGCATGGGCTGTTGCTTTGAGAATTGTCCATACTTACAAACTTGAGAAGGATATGGTTTATTTATTTAAGTAGAGGGATGTAGAGGGTAACAAAGACAACTAAAAATTCGTAAGTGTTTGTATGACAGATTCTAATGGTAAAGGATTGGAGTCGGGGATTGTTTTTAAGAATATTGTTTGGAATAATGTTTAAATGATAAGTTTCCATTCTCAATGCATAATGCCAACATGAAAGTAGAATGGAGGCATGTGCTAGGAGGGTACGAATTAAGTTATTTGTGGTTCGTACTTTTGCTCAACTTTCCCATTTTGAGGAGAAGTGTGGGGACATGAAAAATATAATATAAGACCATTTTTATGGTAAAATTTTAAATTGTTCATTGTCGAGTTCCCTCCTATTATTTCACTGAAAGCATTTGATAATTTTCCAAACTGTGTTTTAATGATAGTACTAAAGTATGAAAAAATAGAAGGCTTGGAAAATCTTTGCCTTTGGGAAAAGTTCATAAGTTAGAAGAATCACCCAATATAAGAAAATAATAACGATACCCAACAGTACTCACAATTGAAGACGTCGATAAGACACTGTGCATGATATCAAATAGAAATAATGTGGTAGATGTAGATGGATATAATGGTAGTAATATGCTTCCCAAACAGACAAGATTTGCAAATAGAAGTACTAGAAGGATTTTTATAGTCAATAAAAAAAATCCAAGAGAGCGTAAAACCGACTCTCTTGTGTGACCTAATCGATTATGACATAATGTGTTCGAGAGTACTGCAAAGGTTGAGGGAGAGGTGGCTTGATTATTTATAGGGTAGAAATCGCCGGTGTTATTACATCTTATAATTTGTATTCATGTCTGTAAACCCTTCACACAAAATCCAAATAGATCAAATTCAATTGAGACATTATTATCGATTGTTAAACGACACATAAATATCAAATTTTTGATAAGTGTTGGGGTATGTAGTACATTTTGTAAAGATAATGGTGAAAATGGTAGGTTTAAATATGTGTGTCCGTAACCTCGAATTAGAATTCCTTGTCAACTACCAACAATGATGTGATGATTTACATTGCAAATATTAGAATAATTCAAGGAATTACCCTGTGATCAGGGGCGGATTCAGAATTCTTCGTTCGGGAGGCCGCGTATTAAAAGACAAAAGTAATTTTGTAAAATGGCAAGAATCGATTCGTGTTATATCAAGGGAAAAATATATTTTTAACCTTTTTGGTGTTATGATAAATTAGAGAGGATATTAAATAAAAAATAAGAAGAAAAAAAAAGGAGCTAGAGAGGGGTGAAGGAAAATAGGAAAGACATATTTTTACTTCTAAGTTGGTACCATTAATTTGTGAAAATATGGAAAGAAAAAAAAAAGAAAAGGTGAGGAAAAAGAGAGAAATTGATATATTGTTGTTTTTTAAGGTAAATAACGAGAAAGAGAAAAATAAAAAGAAAGAGGGAGGGGTGATGTTTTTAATTCTATATTTTAGTTTTAAAATTTAATTAATCAAAATGAGGAAAACGAAAAGAATGGATAATGAATATATGAATTAGTGGATAAAAAGAAAGAAAAGAGAAGGACAATAAAAAGAAACAAATGATAAAGAGAAATATAAAAAGAAAGATAAAAAATATAGAAAAATAAGAGATAAAAAAGAAAGAAAAAAGATCAAGAGTAAGAGTTGAACCATGAATCATTTGAGAAGAAATGAAGCCACAAACTACTAGACCAAGCGACAAATTTATACATTTTGGGAGACCAATATATATATAACTACGAATAACAAAAATCATAAATAGTATTAGGATTTTGGAAAAAAAAATCTTGGGGGGTGGGGGGGGCATGGCCCCTCAAGTACCAAGGTAAATCCGCCCTTGCCTGTGATGCCATCACATGATAGGTAGCACTGGTATCTATGTACCAATTATCACGGGGAACATTTGGAGACATCATATGAATGAAGTCATTAATGTTCGTTGGTGCATAGGTCAACGACACGTAGGTACTGTACGCCTGTTGTGGGCATGGGCTGAGCAATCCAGCTGAGGATTGGGCCTAGCAGGCAGTGGGCCTGGCCGAAGATGTAGTTGAATATGGACAGACTGGCGGATCTCAGTTCTATTATCCCAATGCGGCCTATGGTGGGTAATGAGTGTGGTGTCCACTACCAGTGCCACTACTGGTACCACCACCTCGTCCGTTGTTATGCCCTCGATAATTTCCACAGTTTGCACCCCGTTTGGACGATTATTTCCTCTGGAAACATCAGTAAGAAGATCTGCGCCGGAGGAGGTTGTTGCGATGGTTTCCCGTTGTTCTTGCAGGTTTCTTCGAGGTTTATTCTAAATTTCCGGACAAAATATCGAGACATTAGTCAAGTCGGACGTCCCGGAATTGGTTCTCGATGAATAATGCGCATTGGTTTTTGTTATACAGAAAATAGCTTTCCAAGCGTTCTCATGCCTATTGAGCCGTTGTGTGTGTCTGGATGATGGTGAGAAAAAGTTCTAAAGAGATCAAGCCATAGATATACAGTAGGACGAGAGTGTCCAGTCATTTTCATAATTCTATACTCACCAGCGTTGGAGTCGCCGTAGAAGGAGAATGGATAGATGTGATTGATGACTTTGTAAACCCGACAATAGATTTTAAAAAGGTTCGCCCAAGTTGAGTATTAAATATTTTCCATCTCTAGAGTGGTTCTAATGTTGTTGACGACAAGGGCGGGATGGTTATTCGTTTGGTCAGCCACTGAAGGGATGAATATGAAAATGGGAAAAAGAAAAAAAAATTGTAGAGCAGCGGAGAGTGTAAAATCGTAGGACCTATGGTTGTTGAGATTAAGTAACATTAAATGATGTTGCTTTCAGTGTTACAAACACCGAAACTAACATCAAATAGTTTCAGAGTAATAAACAACAGTTTTAGAAAACAAATGTTAAGAGCGATGTTAACAACATCAAAACTAACATCACACAAAGTTAAAAACGTGCAGTGGAATAAATAAAAGATAAACACAACAATAATTTCGTTCACAAGTAAAAGTACATGTGAACTTGGGTGTACAAACTCAAAAACTATATTACTTTTAAATCGTTCAAAATCAAATACAAATATAAAGTAATATATGAAAAACACTAGTATCAACACTTGATACTAAAATACTTGTCGCCTCGGTATGATGATCTTCTTTGTCTTACGCAACTCCAAAGATCTCCATGATAAAGATCGTGGCTTCAGGTTTTGTGGCGAAGCTTGTGATGATCTTCTCCGTTGGTTATGCAACATCGAAGATCTCCTTGATTTAGATCGTCGCCTCAAGTCTTTCACTTGCTCGTGTTCTTCTCGTATTGCGTCGTCCTCCTTGCTGCGTTCTTCTAGTGAAAGTCGTGTGAAAATATGCAAAGGACGTTATCTCTCTTTGACTCCTCTTGTCTAAAAAAGAAAACTAGTCCTAAATACAATCTAGAAAACTAAATAAAGTCCTAGTCACAATCTAGGAAATAAATCTAGAGTCCTAATTATAATCCCTTAATATATTTTGAGCCCAAGAAAGGCAAGTAACAAAATATAGAAATTCCCATAAAAAAATTCCAAACAATCTCCTCCTTTTGCCTTTCTAGACAAAATACCCAAGACGCACCAAAATGTTCAAAGACTCCCCCTTAATTAAAACTCCCCCTAGACACGTAACCATTGTTTAAAATAAACAAAAACGAACCACATTCTCAGCAGCGTCTTCTACATCTTCTCCCCCTTTTTGTTCTGAAAGCAAAAGAGCCTCAACAAACGAGTCTCGAAGCGCCGACAACTGTGCCACATGAACCTGCACTACTGGAGCACAAAACTGAAAGATGTTAGAACTGATGTTAACATCACCAAAACCAACACGAACTTTCTAGGCAGCTTTAAAAGTTTTCTTCTTGGACTTTGGTTGGAGTTATCTTATCATCCAGATGCATTGTCTGTTTCTGGCAAGGAGTAGCTGACTTGGATAACCGTGGCTTTGCTGGGTGATGAAGAGTTCGACATCCTGCAAGAGATTGGAAGCAACTACAAGGACAAGATCGGGTGCCGTAGGCAGTGAAATTGAGAGAGAAAAAGAAGAAAAAACTTAACTTCCGAAATTGGATAAAAAGTATGCTCTAGAAGTAGGAAGAGGATAAAAAAGTAAAGCTAAGAAAATAACTCCCCCACTATCACAACTACTTCTTCTAAAAACCAAGATTTTTCTTTCCTTAAAAACAAGCTTACTCTTTCTCAAAATAAGACACACGATCTCTTTGCTTAAATAACCCACTATCTCTTATTTGAAATTAAATTCATAAAACTCAATTACATATAAAATCGAGATAGAGCTAGATTTTTAAAAACCATCACCATTGTTAAACAATGCCTTTGCAAAGAAATTTTTCACTCGCCAAATTAACCCCTTATTACCTGTCCCATCCACCAATTTTAACACCACTGTAACACTTGGTTAGCAAGATTCAAAACAAGATTAAGAGAACTCAGGAAAGACACAAGCACAAGTAACAGAACACAAATCAAAATGGCATCTTCTCAAAGTATAAATGTCCTACATGATGCCTAAAAATCATGACCTAAAAAGAAAAGGAGTATTCAGCAATTGATTTAGGTGACATGATCAGTGTTGATTTTTATATGATGACATTATAACCAACATTGATTTAGTTAAGTCAATGAAAACAGACCCCTTAACCCAAGTTAATGACTACGTCAAAATCACTCAAGAGGGTGAAATTTAAAGATTTGATCTTTTTAATCCGGATTTTCTTCATCTTTTTATAGATCTGAAGAGAAATTATCTCAGCAATTTCTTTTAACACCCTTTGTTTTTGGACCTAGGAGAAAACCAGTTTCTGAAGGAAAGTTTCACAATCACCTACTTGAAGAGATTAGTCTTTTTGTCACCATTTTTTATTACAACACGTGATTTTTCTGCACTTTAATCAGACCCAATGCATTCAGGATATGTATTAAAAAAAAAAATACATGCATAAATATACAGAAGTTATGACTGTTGACAGTTTTGGTGTCATAACATCAAAACCAACATTGACTTAAACGATGCACATACCGAGATCTCTTCTCAAATGAGAGAAGGTCTCCAAATCTAATGCCTTTGTCAAGATGTCAGCAAGCTGATTGTCTGTTCCTATATGCTCAAGGCTAACAATCTTCTTCTCAACCAAGTCTCGAATAAGTGGTACCTTATGTCAATGTGTTTGATTTGAGAGTGTTGGACCAGATTTTTCGAGATATCAATGGCACTGGAATTATCACAGAGCATAGTCAATATTCTACTATGTAGACCGTAGTCTTCTATCATTTGGTTCATCCACAATAACTGTGTATAAGCACTTCCAGCGGCAATATACTCGGCGTTAAGAGCATCCTCTACTCGCTTGGGCTCTGTTTTGGAAAGAGACAAAATTCTCGAATTTCAGAACAGTTAGTAAACAAGCAAACAAACCTTACCATATCTTTGAAATTTGTTTGTCGCTTTCTTGTACTTCATTCATCGAGATTTCTAATGATCTGGCTCATAAAATGTTTTTTTTGTATTCTGGATGGTATATTCCTCTGATGCAAGTCAATGGGATTAGATCTTCCTCATCTGGATCAGAATCTGATTCAGGAGCAGCTTGAGTAGATGTTGGGTTTGATGTTAAGCTCCCAGAACCATCACCGAAACCAACACCATCAGTTTCTCCAGTTTCAACACCTGCATCTTGATCTACACCAACCGTGACATTATCTTGAGGATTTTGATCATAAACCAGATCATCATCCTCAGCAGGTCTAAAACCACTAATCATATCATCAAACTTGACATTTACTGACTCAATCATGCAACACGTTCTAAGATTAAACAATCTATATGCATGACTATCTCGAGAGTATCCCATGAAAACACATTTATCACTCTTTGAGTCAAGTTTTTCAAGATGATTTCTATCATTTAGCACAAAATAAATGCACCCAAAAACATGAAAATAACTCAAATTTGGCTTTTTGCCCATGAATAACTCATGAGTGAAACTAACACTGAAACCACCATCGCACAGTTGACTAATACTTATCAAATTTGTTGTTAAGCCTTCAACAAGTAACACGTTCTCGAGCTTTGCAATACCAGGGATATGAAGAGTTCCTTGTCCAATGATTTGGCCATTTGCACCTCCAATATTTCACTTTTCCTCCTCGAAATTTAACAATATTCAAAAGGAGGTCTTCCGAGCCGGTCATGTGCTTAGATCATCCACTATCAAAATACCAGGATCCAGGGATGTGAGACTTTATAGAGGAACAGATCATGTTGCATTTGATCTCGTTCTTTTTGACCCACACCTCCTTGACTCTGGTGTTGGTTTTAGTGTTAGGAACACGGAAACTACCACGGAACTCAGCAGTTAACTTCGACTTTTTAAAATGAGTTTGCTTGCCAACAAGCTTCCAGAAGTATGGTCGTATGTGAACTGGTTCACCACAGTGATGGCACACGTATTGTCTTCTTCTCCACTTGTGGCGTTTGGTCGACTTCACCTTTTAACTTGAATCTGGCTTTTGAACAGGCTTGTATCCAATCCCGTGTTTTGAAGAATTCAGGATACTCAGTTCCAAGTTTTTATCAAACTTTGCCTTACCCTTGTTGAGGTTTGGGAGGGTTTCTTGGACTTTCTTCAAATCAGTCTTTACTCGTTCTAGCTCATCATCATTTTTGGTGAGGGATGACTCCAATCGGGCAATTATATTCAGTTGTTCATCCTTTTCCTGAGTCAGTTTGTCCACCTTGATCTTAAGATCCCTGACTTTGAGTACTTATTTTCCCCAACTAACAAATAACGATTTATGCTCAATGCTTAGATTCTCGTACTCATCAAGAGATTCATCAACCTCTACATCCATAGCATCCTATAAAAATAAGGATCAGTAAACTTAGTATGTCAAGTAACCCGCTCTAGATGCCAATTGTGAATTTGTAGGCCTTATGATTGTTAAGATTAAGTATCAGTAAATGATGTTGCTTTCAGTGTTACAAACACCGAAACTAACATCAAACAGTTTCAGAGTAATAAACAGCAGTTTTAGAAAACAGATGTTAAGAACGATATTAAAAATACCGAAACTAACATAACACAAAGTTAAAAACGTGCAGCAGAATAAATAAAAGATAATACAACAATTTAAATCTCGTTCACAAGTAAAGGTACTTGTGAACTTGGGTGTGCAAACCCGAAAACTATATTACTTTTAATCGTTCAAAATCAAATACAAATATAAAGTAATATATGCAAAACACTAGTATCAACACTTGATACTAAAATACTTGTCGCCTCGGTATGATGATCTTCTTTGTTGGTTACGCAACTCCAAAGATCTTCGTGATTAAGATCGTGGCTTCAAGTCTTGTGGCAAAACTTGTGATGATCTTCTTCGTTGGTTACACAACTTCGAAGATCTCCTTGATTTAGATCGTCGCCTCAAGTCTTTCACTTGCTCTTGTTCTTCTCGTATTGTGTCGTCCTCCTTGCCGCGTTCTTCTTGTGAAAGTCATGTGGAAATATGTAAAGGACGTGATCTTCTCTTGTACTCCTCTTGTCTTAAATAGACAAGAGTCATATTCTTGGTAAACAAGAAAACTAGTCCTAAACACAATCTATGAAACTAAAGAAGTAAATCGAACTTTTTACACCTACTTTTTATTTAAAAAATAAAAAGCTCGTCCGCAAGAGAATGGAGCAGCTGTGGGTGGTAAGTTGGACTCGAGTTGAATCAAAAGAAAGACTAGTCGGTATTTATTCCGATGTTTGGTTTTACGAACGACAAAACGAAAGAAAAAGACTAAACTAAACACACGATCCAATTTTTGTTTGAGATTTATAACATCTAATGCGATGAATTTAAATGTGAGCAATAAAATCAAAAGCCTTGAAACGATTATAAAAGTGAGGGTTCTAGAGCGCTAGAATAATCTCCACAATCACTCAAGCATTTCATTGAGCACCTTACCTACGAGCCAGGGTTGTCAATCCCGACTTGTCGATTAAGTGTCTAATCATCCCTAGAAATGTTTCTAAATGGCTCTAGGCACTAGAACGATAAATTCTAACCGACAAGCATTAACATATTCGATAACATAATTTCAACAATTTAAAGCATGAAAATTACCAAGCATCTAAACAACTAATATTACGCGAAATCATAACTAAACTACTAAAGCAAAGGAATACAAACTAAAAACAAGAAGAATGGCAAAAGGATTACAAACTAAATTAACATCAACATTCAAAGATAATCAAAGATAAAACATAAAACAAATTAATAAAGTTCAGAAAAACTTATGATTCTAGAAAAACAGCAGCAATCCAACGAGTCTACAGCAACGACGAACGAAATAGAAACGACAAAATGACAAATTATTAAACACGAATCTCGCATGTGATTGAAAGGGGACAAGAACCGAGGGAATTCTGTGATATCGAACCTTTCCCCCCAATCATGCCACCCATTTTCTAAAGAAACCAATGGGTTTATATAGACTTTCTCGAAAATAATTGCTAAAACCGTCATAGCATCGACTGACGCGGTCCGAGCATTGATGTTAATGCGTGTTAGTGTGCTCGCATGGACCAGGCATCGCGTTGATCGACGTGAGCTCGGATCGACGTGATTGCATGTTTGTTTCGACTTGTGCGTCGATCGACGGAGCAAAGGTCGATGCTTCAGAGAGTTAGCATCGACCTAGCATCAGTCAACGTGGGCGGCTCCCGGCGTTGACGCGGGTGCTGGCTTCAGGCGTCGGCAGCACATCGCACGTCCCGTCTTCTTTGTTTCGAAGCTGAATCCAGAAAATTAAGCAAAATTAGATTATTAATTATAAAATAACGTAGAAAAACATTAAACAATATACGAAATGAAAAACATCGAAAGGAAGAAAAACGAGAAGAAGATAAACCTAAAACTCGTAAAAACAAACAAAACACAATGCTAAAACACACGAAAAACACATATAAATATGTACAAATCAACTCCCCCACACTTAGCTTTTTGCTTGTCCTCAAGCAAAATCAACTCTAGATGTAGACAAGGAAAAGCTAGCAACCCGATGACTTATTCACTAATGCATTCAAATGATTCAACAAGTTAATGCATTAAATCGACTAAAAATTCAACTAAAAGGACGACACGATAATGTTGAGATAAGAGATTTAGACTAACTTCCGAACACCTAAAAGTAATGAGTTGACCTCCATGTACGTCATCCATCCATGCCTCGGCCAAAGTCTATCCATGAACAAACCGCCAAGTCGTCACCCGACTAGTCCAGTCATCTATACACCTCTTTAGCAATATAATCTAAAAAAAACAAAAATAAGAACTTAACTTGTACAAGGATTTCTCTTCTTGTACTTATTTTTTTATTCTTTTCTTTTTCTTTTTCTTCTTTTTTTTTATTATGAGTACCTATAGAGATGAGGTACTAAATGAGCATAATTTACATAAATCAAAAATAAGAGTTCATTGACTCCGATCTTACGTTGCTAAGTGCAACTGATAACATTCTACAATTTCGTACGTGGAGTTTTAACTTCTCCAAAAAAAATAAAAAGAAAAATTACATAAAGTCCTATATACGGTATCGGAAAATGGGGCTAGTAGAGAGTATTTGACTTTTTGGAA
This sequence comes from Phtheirospermum japonicum, assembly GCA_014905375.1. Lineage (NCBI taxonomy): Eukaryota > Viridiplantae > Streptophyta > Magnoliopsida > Lamiales > Orobanchaceae > Phtheirospermum > Phtheirospermum japonicum. Next base: position 689,467 of record BMAC01000290.1, on the reverse strand, counting down.
CGAAAAAAGAATAGAACAGGGGACAAAACACTTCATATATTCTTTACACTTCATTCCCCACAATTACACTATTGTTCGAACGGAAGTCTAAATATCCTAACCAAAGCATCTAATCACGTCATTTCATCAAGGTTCCAGTCAATATAAATACCCACAACTCAAATCAGCCACAAGCAAGCATACGAACAATTACTAACCAAGGACAACCCCCCCCCCCCCCCCCCCCACACACACACACACACACACTTAAACCATACAATGTCCACATTGTATAACACAAAAAATTAATCTAAGTATGGTAAAAGATAAGAGAAAGATATGTCCCTGAATTCGCGCTTATGGTGATGAGTCGAGCATCCAAAAATGTCCAACGGGCTTCAACATCGAAGGGAACCTGAAACAAAAAAGAAACAAAAACACACAAAAACAAACAAAGTGAAAAGGCTTGGGTTGCCTCCCAAGAAGCGCTTGTTTAACGTCTCTAGCTTGACGATGTTTGCGTTCGATGACATCCCGGGTCTAAAAATAAATGACGATTGTGCCACACCTTGGTATTCTCCAAAAGCAAGAATTGGTGATGATAATCACCAAGGCAGGCACAAAAAGCACATCCCGAGATGCGAGAGTTGAACACTCCAACTTGCTTCGGAGGTCGGAACCGCAAGTAATCAACCACATCGAATATATCAAAGGATAATTGTAACACGGGGTGATCCTCGATCAAAGGAAGACATAGAAAATCTGTCGAGCAAATGAAACGTCTATCAACTAAACCATGCTCTTTCATTTCCTTGATCTCTGCCTCAACGCCCTCAAAGTCATGTAAAGTCAGAATCGGGCTTAAAAGAGGGCAAACGGGATCCTTCTCAACTATCTCTTCAACCACCTCCATCTCAGGTTCGAATAAAGCTTCAGGCGACACGACAAAAGATTCAATAAATTCACCCGAAAACAACTCTCCCACACAGTCTTGTACAACATCCTCAAAAAGCACGGGAGAGACAATGCCGACTTCCACCCCCTTCTTCTCATCCACCAATTTCACCTCCTTGCACTCCTCGTTCAAAATATCATCAAGGCTGGAATCGCCATCAACAAAGGTGGAATTTTCCACATCAAAGATGGGCAACTCCTCTTGACAAGGTTGGTCTAGCCCGTACACCTTGTTGTCAAATTTCTCTAATTGAATATCGAGTCGTTCTATGCGTTTATCTATACGTCGAGTCGCTTCCACAATCTCGACTAGAAATTCTTGAGAAAATGTGGCGTAAGGATCGCCGCTCGAAGTATATGCATCGGAGATGGGTGGATTATAAACGTCGTAGCTCGGAGAATAGAAAAATCTTGATATGGTGGAGCATACGAGTCATCGCTTGGGTAAGAATAAGGAGGGGCGAGTTGAGAATAAGAATTGTCAAAACCCGGATCATAATACCCGTGAGACGGTGCATCAGTATCCATGCTCGGATTACAGCATTATGAAGGACATGGGCCGGAATAATCAAAAGGATGGGCCCATTTTCGACCTCTCGGAGCATTCGGGCCATCATACGATAGAGGAACTTGACAATCGAAAGGTGGAGCGTAAGGGTCATCATATGGCGAACTAGCTCGATAGTTTGCCATCTTCAGTCAAATTAATCTCGAATCCTCAAAGGTGCGGCTATAAAGCATAACACTCGAAAAATGAGATTAAATGTACTCGAAAGAACAAAAACAAACAAAAATAAAAATCACAAACGAACACTAACACAAACAAAATAAATAAGAGCACGAACGGAAGTCACTAAGAGTAAACACCAAAAATCACAACCTTTAGCATTCCCCGGCAACGGCGCAAAATTTTGAATCGAACTTTTTACACCTACTTTTTATTTAAAAGATAAAAAGCTCGTCCGCAAGAGAAAGGAGCAGCTGTAGGTGGTAAGTTGGACTAGAGTCAAATCACAAGGAAGACTAATCGGTAGTTATTCCGGTGTTTGGTTTTACGAACGAGAAAATGAAAGAAAAAGACTAAAACTAAACACGTGATCCAATTTTGGTTTGAGATTTCTAACATCTAATGCGATGAATTTAACTGTGAGCAATAAAATCAAAAGCCTTGAGACGATTAAGAAAGCGAGAGTTCTAGTGCACTAGAATCATCTCCACGATCACTCGGACATTTCATCGAGCACCTTACCTACAAGCCAGGGTTGTCAATCCCGACTTGTCGATTAAGCGTCGAATCATCCCGAAAAATGGTTCTAAATGGCTCTAGGCACTAGAACGATAAATTCTAGCTGACAAGTATTAACATATTCGAAAACATAATTTCAACAATTTAAAGTATGAAAATTACCAAGCTTCTAAATAACTTGTATTACGAGAAATCATAACTAAACTACTAAAGCGAAGGAATACGAACTAAAAACAAGAAGAATGGCAAAAGGATTACGAACTAAATTAACATCAACATTCAAAGATAAAAAAAGCTAAAACATAAAATAAATTAACAAAGTTTAGAAAAACTTATGATTCTAGAAAAACAGCAGCAATCCAACGAGTCTACAGCAACGACGAACAAACTTGAACGACGAACGAAATAGAAACAACATAACGACGAATTATTAAACATGAATCTCGCATGCGATTGAAAGGGGACAAGAACCGCGGGAATTCTGTGATGTGAAGCATTTCCCCTAGTCAGGCCACCCATTTTTTGAAGAAACCAACGGGTTTATATAAATTTTCCCGAAAATAACCGCTAAAACCGTCATAGCGTGGACCGATGCGGTCCGAGCGTCGACGTCGATGCGTGCTAGGGTGCTCACGTCGACCAGGAATTACGTCGATCGACGCGACTGCAAGTTTGTGTCGACTTGTGCGTCGACCGACGGAGCAAAGGTCGACGCTTCAGAGAGTTGGCATCGACCTAGCATCAGTCGACGTGGGCGGCTCCCGGCGTCGACGCGGGCGCTGGCTGCGGGCGTCTGTAGCACGTCGCACGTCCCGTCTTCTTCATTTCGAAGCTGAATCCAGGAAATTAAGAAAAATTATATTATTACTTATAAAATAAAGTATAAAAACATTAAACAAGATACGAAATGAAAAACATCAAAAGGAAGAAAATCGAGAAGAAGATAAACCTAAAACCCGTAAAAACAAACAAAACACAATGCTAAAATACACGAAAAACACATACAAATATGTACAAATCAATAAGATCCTAGATAAAATCTAGGAAATAAATCTTGAGTCATAATTCTAATTCTCTAATATATTTTGAGCCCACTCCCATAAAAAAATTTCCCAACAGAGAGGATAAGAAGCTTTTGGTGGCAGGTCGATTTTTAGGCCCTAGTTTCAATTCGATACATTGAAAGAATTGTTTGTCGTGTATTTCTCATTGATCTACCTTACTAAACATATACTTTACATATTTAATTACATAACTCTCATTTAGGCTATAGACTAGACTAAAAAATGTCAATCAATTTACAATAAGGATATTTGACTACCTATAAACAAAAATATATTTATTTATTGTATTTAATCTATTTTATCACTACTAGAACCGTAGCTATTTGTAGCTCGGTCCTCATTCGGAAGTTCCACCCCAAGGTCGACTCAGCTCGGTCCAAGCAGCCATTCAACATTTTTCACTTCTCACCCACTTTTCACAAATCGAAAATTATTCACACACCAATCATCCCCTTTGTTTTTGACCCACGTGCGTCTTATGAACTGCGAGAATCTCGCTAACCACCTAGGTTTGGGCATCAACTGTGTAATAAAAATTCTTCATATGTTTCTATGTTATGGTTATCAAGTTTGCTATGAAGTATTTGCAAGATTTACATGGTAATTTCTAACAATAGTTGTATGAAGTTTTTCTTGACATCATTGGTACAATGTGCCTCTGAAATACTATAGAGCAATCAAGTTCTTACTCAGGTGATGTTTACAAATGGGAGAATTGTTTTTTGCAACCTGTACTATAGGCGTTTTCATGCTTTTGCAATCTTTTTTTTTTTTCGATTGCAATCCGTACTATACTAGATTTGTTAAATACAACCTATGATTCATTTTTTGTAGAAAAAGTCAATGGGCTCAAGGGCGTGTAATGTACGGGCCATTTTGGTGGCTTTTTGACGGAATATTAGACGGAGGTTGTAAATAACAAATTATGTATAGTACAGGTTGTTATTTGCAACAAAAAATACTTTAGGTTGCAAAGTGTAAAACCTGTATAATACATGTTACAAAATTTATTTTACCAAATTTATGTTTTTTTCGATTTATTAATTTTTATATTTATTAAATAAATATTTATAATTTACTTATGAGTTATTATATGGTATTTATGCATTTTTCACCTTGTAAGCATTATTTTTTATTATTTTTATAATAATTGTGTTTATTTTTATATTTTGTTTCCTTATTATAAATAATTATTTAGAATATTATCATAATTTCTATATATTTTACATAATCTTCATATTATTTACTCTCTCCGTCCCAAATATATAGTCCACTTTTCTATATATGTAATATTATTTTACCCATCATCTTACTACTATAAACTACTCCCTCCGTTTCTTAATAAGTGTCGTTTAGAGTTTTTGTTCAAAATTGAGGAACATAATATTTGACCAACATATCCTCGGTCAATTAATAATATTCTCAATTAATTACTTTCATTCTTTCTCTTTAGTTATTCTATTACCATAAACTTGTTTATATTTCTTAAATTAAGCGGGAAGAAACTGGAATAAAGTGGTAAAAACTCTAAAATGACACTTAATTTGTAATAAAATTGAATCTCTAAAACGACACTTAGTTTTAAAACGAATGGAGTAATTAATATATATTTTGTAACTATAAACTTTATTAAATAAGGGCAGATTAATAAATATTTGTATATTTGTTAATTCAAATATATTTTTTTAATCTTTGTGAAAGTAAACACTATATTATATAAATGGGAGAAGGAGTATATATTTTATCATTATTTTAATTTTTGGGTTTATTAACTAATTATTCACAATCTAATTATAAATTATTATATTTTATTTATCTATTTTATTTTTAATATTATTTTAAAATATTTATTTATTTCTTTTACTTGTTTATTTGATATTTTAGATTTTAAATGATTAATTATAACTTACTTTAGAATTTTTTATTTATTTTAACTAATTTTTTGAATTTTATTAAAAATAATTTTTTTTTTATTAAACACGTTGATGTGATGTTTTTAAAATATGAATAATATAATATATTATTATTAAAGAATAAAATAGACAACTAGGAATTATAAAAATTATTTTAAAATAAAAATAAGGATGCCGTCAATTTATTATCTTAATTTGGAAAAATAATTATATGCAACATGTACTATATGCATTTTTACACTTTACAACCTAAAGTATTTTTTATTGAAAATAACAACCCGTAATATACATGGTTTGTTATTTGAAACCCCTGTCTAATATTCCGTTAAAAAAGCCACCAAAATGGCGTGTGCGTTACACGCGCCCAAGCCCGTTGACTTTTTTGACGGAAAATGAATCGGATGTTGCATTTAACAAATCCGGTGTAGTACAGGTTGCAATCGGCAAAAAAAAGAGAAATATTAGGTTGAAAAACGTAAAAATGCCTACAGTACAAGTTGCAAAAAATAATTTTTCCTTTACAAATTGGTATATTTTCCAATTTCAAACTAATAAAAATATTAGTTTATGAAATTCAGTATAAAACTCCACCTAACATGTGTTTGAGTTTTCACCTACCATAAGAGCATAATATATTGTATAATGATAACGATAAGTTCAACGCAATGAAACGCAAGTCAAAAACACCATAGCATGTTTTAGGTTGGTTCGAGGTAAATAAGAAAAATCTTAAAGTACGGAGTTTGTTTTATGTTGAGTTTCCTATAACCTATTTTTAGTACTCAAAAACAAAAGAATGGACATCTACTAGATTTGTTTTCATTAGTACGAATTTACTATATTACTCCAAAATTGATAAACTCATGGATGCAGTACATTTAACCAAGGTGGTGTATTTCTCATCTATAGATACAGAGGACGCTTTCTACAACAGTTAAATCTAATAGTTGAATTGTTCTTAATGTAATATCTAACGACATAACTTCTCTTCTTCTTTCGAAATGAAGAACTGGACATTCTAGATTTGGAGTTACTTTTAATATCCACCAAGATTTCGATCATTACTGGTACTCCACTTCTAAAATTAATGGTGGATGCGCATCTCATTATTTGGAACAAAACTTCAATGATGCGTAACTATTATTTTGAAAATTTGGACAAAACATTGAAAGACGTGATGACATCACAAAACAATTTTAATACGCGGCTTCCATTTGGTAACAAAATAATAATTCTAGGTGAAGATTTTTATCAAATTTTGCCGGTTGTTCCAAAAGGCACTAGACTAGACATAGTTCACACAGTGATCAAATCTTCACATTTATGGACTCATTGCATAGTTTTGAAGTAGACTATGAATGTGGTGCTGCAAAATCACAATTTAGATCCCAATGTGTCAAGCTAAAGAAATTTATCAACTCGATAAATAATATAGTAGATGTAATAGTTGGAGGACCATATGATGGTATCGTTCAAATTGAAACCCATGTTATCTATTACTGAAAGATGATGGTGACCATGTTCCGTCAATTATGGCGAGCACATATCCACAATTTGGAAAAACTACTGAATGCTTCGCTTATTTGGAGGGTCGTGCTATTCTTTCTAAAAGAATTGATGTCGTCGATTTGATTAATAAATATATGATGTCATAAAATGATGGAGAATGTAAAGTATATCTTAGCTCTAGTAATGCATGCAAATCCAATTCAAACATTGACATATTGTAGGACGTCCACTCACCAAAGTTTCTAAATATCATAAAATGTTATGGATTTCCGAACTATGGCTAAAACTAAAAATTAGAATTCCACTCATGTTGTGAGAAATATCGATCACTCCCTTGTATTGAGTAATATTGGTTGTTAACTTGGCGATCATATTGTATAAGCTAATATTTCTCAAGTAAGCAATGCAGGTGAATTGTTGTTAATCCCTAGAATGACTGTCACACCATCCAATCCGAGATTGCCTTTCAAGTTCTAACGATGACAATTTTCTCTGATTGTGTCATATGCTATGATGATCAACAAAATTCTAGGACAATCTTTCTCTCATATTAGACATTTCCTGAAGAAACCAGTTTTCAGTCATGGTCAGTTATACATTGCTATATCATGGGTGACCAATCGTGAGGGTTTAAAAATATTGATCGACGGTGATGATAATAAATATAGTAACAAAACTACAAATGTTGTGTAAAAGAAAATTTTTCATAATTTGTAAAGTACATTTCTTCTAACAACAATCCTTTTATGAATCAAGTTAATATCCTTTTGAATACTGTTCGATCTTTAAATAATATTTAGATGATTTATATACAGGGAGCGGTTATAGTAAAACCATCTCTTGTGTGAGAATCGGTGATGGTTCTTACCGAAATACAAACACACACTCATAAATATATATAATTTAAGTATATACATATATACAGTTACTTATTTAAATATTTTAATACATTTAAAACATTTATTTTTACTTTAGATAAAATAAAATTAAAGAATTATCGTGCAAAGTACGAGTACAATACTAGTTAATGGATATAAAGAAGGACATGTATTTTTTTTTAAAATTTATTTATAAAGTGTAATTTAGTCATATTAATTATGTTTGTTTTTATTTTTATTTAATAGGGTAAACTTATCAATCTTCTGGTTGATTTAGCCGCACCCTGTAAAATAATTTAAGTGAACTTGGCATATCAAGAATTATTTATATTGTGGTATATACACGTGTTATTATTATTTTATTTTTTATTTTATTACTTTATAATTATGATTATGATTATTGTGATATATATATATATATATATATATATATATATATATATATATATATATATATATATTGCACGAAATTTTTTTTTTTTTTTATTTTAAATAAAATAATTGGA
>BMAC01000290.1:662301-680641 GCA_014905375.1 Phtheirospermum japonicum | reverse complement strand
TAGACACATGTATACTAGTTTAACACCTGTGTATTATATATAAAAAGTTAAATATAAAATATAATTGTAAGAATTATAAAATTATAAATTTAAAATATTAAATTGAAAGGATGTTGTTTCAATCTATGTCTTGTGCATTAATAATATTTTTATTTTATTATAGTTACTAAATAATATATATATATATATATATATATATATATATATATATATATATATATATATATATATATATATATATATATATGGGTTGGGTTCAAATGAGAACCCGTCATTATATGTGAACCTAGGAACTCATCTTGACCATTAGATTGGATAATATTGATGGTTGAGATCATGACATGTCAGCATGGTAATAATGTAAAAAAATATATTAATTAATTAAAAATGGTATTTTGGACATATATCAACGTTTACTGGGTTTGAATGTATATTTAATAAATTATTGTATACACGTACACTTAATTATACACACACACACACTTTTGTCTAATATTACCGTCAATATATTATCTATCATCTAACAATAATCATAGAGATTATCATGTATCTCGATATGTATCGCTTTGCTTGTCGTTAACTTTTTTTATATCAACGTGACATTGGGCTCCTCGAATTACATTTGGGAGACCAAGCATAATAGTTATCACCCGATCCTTCGTGCTAATGAGAACAATTTAGCTGCATAGGCATCCATTATTTTGTTGTTGAGTTCCAAATAAAAATTTGAGAAAACTCAATATAAGTCAAACTTCGTGCTTTCAAATATTTTTTATTTGTCCCGAACCAACCTAATAATATACTATAATGTGCTTATTTTCATATCACGTCCAACTGATTATTATTATTATTATACCATACATTATACTCTCCTAGAAGATGAAAACTCAAACGCATGACAGGTGGAGTTATATTAGATTTCATAACCTAATATTCTCCACGCCGCTTCGCATAGAGAAATGTGACGACAATCATAATGCATGTTTATCTCATCGATCATTTTCTCCTATGCATCCCTTTTTTTCTAATAGAATATTGCAGTGATCCTACCGTTATCTTTATTGACATATTTGAACAAATCAGCTCCACACTTCAGCAATAAATAAAGATTATATAGAAATGACCACCGATTATTTAGTTAGATACCATTCTTTGTAACAATTCTTCCAATTTTCCTACGTTTATATACTGAGTAACCATCATTATTGACAATAATAGTATCGACAAACTTCTTTGGAAAATGTTTTGTGCGAATTCTATCAATCATGCAAGGAGATAATTTTCGTAAATGACAACATGATTCATGAATCATCAAATTCGATAAAGCAAAATAATATCTTGAATCTTCTTATTCATTAGCGATGTTAKSTRAAATGATTCGATCAATAGCATCAACATTTGGGCATGTCTTGATTTGATAGAAAAAGATTTATGTACGCATGAGGAAGACMTCTCTTTGGAACTMCACAGTGTAAATAACTTTTWAAAAAAYTATAAAYATAAAAATAACAAATATTAATAATTTATTACTCTTAGATTAAATAATATGAAAACATGCAATTTGTTTATACCCACCTAAAATAATTTATCCAAAAACTTCGTTATCACGTAAATCTCTCATCAAAGTGTCTAACTTGGTTTTTAAAATTCTTTTATCAATAAAGCGAACAATCTCTAACCATTTAGAATTTCACATGAATGTAATAAAAAAAATTAGGATAACCTGCCCACCGACAAATTGTCATAGCATCTTGGTAATTCTCAACCATAAATCGAGCATTGACAGTAAATATCGCAGGCAAGACAACGTGAGTACCAACATTTGAGTCATCTATTTCACCTTGTAACACTGTATCAGCAGTTCCAATATACATCTCGCTTCGCAATTTTTATTGATGGGTTCTGACGTATCACTCAGTCGTCGTATACCGATAAAAAATGAATTTCAGTGTGAGTTATCAACTATATAAATTAGTGGTTACTTCAATCTCACTTTCATGAAACCAATGAGTGAAGAACCTCCTCTAGTTCACATATTTTCCATCCTAACCTTTAGGTTTTCGTTGTTCAAAAAAATATATATCTTCCCCATAAGGAAATAGAAATGGATATTTTAGAGTAAGGTACGGAGGATAAAACTCGTTGATACATTTCAAATTACCAGATCTCTTTCCTACTATTATCCATGCTACCACTGTGAGTATTAAGATCACCAACAACCAATATAGAAAACTTGTCCACTTCTGAAAGATTGTGCGTCCTTCCACCCTTGTCTCTTCTCCTAAGTAGACACAATTTTACTTTAGCAACATCATCTTCTCTAAATGTTTGTTTGGCTATTTTAAATGACTTAACCAAATTGATTCCACTATCTAGTATGGATTGTAAGTCTGCTGCAACTTCGCTATGAAGATATTTTTTTTCATTGTTACCTCTACAGTGAGCAAATAATTGTATAAGTATACTAAATAAAATATAAATATTCCAATGAAATTGAAGTGATTGGTATGTAAAATGTAAATGCATACCTAACAAAATTAATTCAATTCTAAAACTTGATAGAAACTAAGTATGATATGGATACTTTCAAGATTACCGTCTTTAGAAACATGTGCTATCAAAGGCGACCTTCCCATTATTAGTTTCGGAATTAGTTGATATTTTTCAAAATCTATTATAATTGATGCCATATTATTCATTCCACTCGATATTGGGTTCACACTTGTATTGTTTTGTTCGGCTTCTGAGATAGTAACAAAATACATTAGTTTATGAGATCAATTCCAATTAAAAAGTATTGAATTGTAATAATATTTGATATAACTTGTTGATAGAAAATAAAGAAATATTAATTATATTGTATTGCATATTTTTATATAATTTAATTAAAAAAAATGGTCAAAGCATTTTTGAAAAAAATTGATAAATTTGATATTGTCGGACTCATAATTAAAAAAAACACAAAAAAAACGTAAAACAGAATAACAAAAAACTCACAATAAAACCCAAAATGACATATAAGTGATTGTACATACATACATACATACATACATACATACATATTCAAATGATCTTATTCTTTTAATATTAATTAGAGTATCTATCCTAACTATGTTAGGAAAATTCCTACATAATTAAAAAAAACTAATATAGGTGGCTTTTAATTAAAAATAAATTACGTTTTTATATTAATTCTTATTATTTTTATATTAATTAGACTATCTATCTTAATTGTGTTAAGAAGATTCCTACATAATTATAAAAAAAAAAAACAAAAGAAAAAACTAATCATAGGTGGCTTTTTAATTAAAGAAAGAAACTAAATAATCAATTATATTAATTACAGTGTCTATTCTAATTATGTTATGAAAATTCCTACATAATTAAATAGAGAACCTAATCTTACGTGACATTTTTTTTCTCTCTCCTACTCATCTTTTTTTCTCTCTCCAGACCTCTCTTTTAATATAGATATATATAGATATAGATGTGTAATATTAACTTCGTCAATAATTATTACTGACATATATACTTTGAAAAATTCAAAATATGTCATACTCAAGTATTGTCGCATTGTGCCGTTGTCAAATAAATATTTATTTATTACTATTATAGAATTTTTATAGTTTTATGTCTAAGTTGAATACATTACTAAGATTTAGTTACATATTATTTCAACGTGTATTATAAATCAACTTATGTATTTATTTATTTATTTTCATAATTGAAATCTTCAATTAAAATTATCTCATATGTAATTTGTATATTAACTAAAATAATTTAGATTTTTTATATTAATTATAAATAATTTATTTATATTTTTATATTAGTTAAATAAAAGAAAAATATTGAATTAGGCAAAAAATAATAAAAATGTAACTATTGAATTAGGCTAAATATAATAAAAAGAATATATTAAATTTAGAAAAACACAGTAAAAAAAAATTATTGAATTAAATATATATTAAATTCAAAAATATCATAATTTTTTGTTTGTTAATTGAAACATGTGAACCAAACACAATATTTAAAAGAATTATATATGATTGATACAATATTTTGATAATACTTCCTGTTTCGTTAATTATAATACAATTTTGTCCACTTATTTATTAATAATATGTGGTTCGTGAAGTTGGCTAACCAAATCTTATTATAAACATATATACTCCATAAAGCTTCCACAAACAAAAACAATTAATTAACCATGTGTTGACTTTTACTAAATTCACTTAATCTTTGAACTGCTGTGTGTGAGGCAAGAGCTGGTGTGTCCTATCTGACAGGGACCAAAACAATAAACAGATGCTTTATTTATCCTTAATATGGATTGTAATATCTCAACAATCGGGGTTAATTAATAAATTAATAATCTTGACTTTCTTGCTTTATTACTCAACAGCCATGTGAAATTAGTTCAGAACACAAACTTTCATAGTATTAATTCCAGAAAATGCAGAAACCAGATAAACAAAAAATGAATCTTGAAAAAAAGAAAAATATGACATTCAAATCTTATTACGTTGCTGCTATTTTCCTCATAGCTTTAGTCCCAGCTGCTATTTATCTCACAGGTGATGATAATGGAGATATCCTAGAAAAACAAGAAACAAAGATTAATAAAGAGGGATTAAGTGCGCATAACGATTCTGGAATTTTAGGGTGCGACTTGTTTTCAGGCAGATGGGTGTTTGATAAAATATCATATCCTCTGTACAGAGAGAGTCAATGTTCTTTCATGCTGGATGATTATGCGTGTCAAAAGTACGGTAGAACGGATTCAAAATATCAACAATGGAGATGGCAGCCTCATCAATGTAATCTTCCAAGGTTTTGTTTCTGAATCTCATACTCAAAATTTATATTCTTTATTTTTTGTAAAGGTGTGTTTTGTAAAGATGTATTGATGATTTATTTTCTTTCTCAATTAAAAAATAAATAAAAATTAGAGGGTTCTATGTCCTAATAAATTGCGTCTATTAATTTTATTATTCTGGTTTATAAGAGAATAATGCTAGTTGTTCGGCTTTGTGAACAATTTGAAATCGTCTTTTTTTTTTCTTTTTAATGTCGATAGGTTCGACGGCACAGCATTTTTGGAGAAAATAAGAGGGAAAAGACTTGCTTTTGTGGGTGATTCTTTGAACAAGAACCAATGGACATCGATGCTCTGCCTGATTGAGTCATCTCTCGGTCGATCCTCGCCTAAATTAGTTGTCCAAAGAGGCAATTTGTTCATTTTACATGCAATTGTAAGATGAATGGATTTTTCTCCTCTTTATTTATAAACTCCTTCATTTCGTGTCATCTATACGACAAAAACTCATGGTTATTTTGAAGAACTGATCAAAATCAGAGTTAGGCCACACAAATTTGCAAAATTAGTCAAATTCACGTTGCAGTTTTTCTGACTATTGTAATATTGTGCTGTCTCTTGGATTTTGTAGCTTATTTTTGTTATTGCTTAAATTTGGTGAAGGAATACAATGCGACAATCGAGTTCTATTGGTCTCCGCTGTTGGTCGAGTCTAATTGTGACGATCCAGAGCATCATCATGGGCTGAGAGACCGTATAATCAGAGTTATGGCCATTGAAAAGCATGCTAGGCACTGGACTGATGCAGATATAATCATCTTTGATTCATTCATGTGGTGGCTCGAGCCAACTATGACAATCTTGTAAGTACTGTTTCAAAGACAGAGTTCAACAAACTAGTGATTAGTAGAGAAAATTTAATTTTGACATATTGTACATCAGATGGGGATCGTTTGAGAGCTCTGATGCAATCTACCAAAGAGTGGAAATGAGGACGAAACGTTACGAAATGGCGTTAAACACATGGTCCGACTGGCTTGAGATGAACATCAATCGAACCAAAACCAAGTTGTTCTTCATGAGCCTCTCGCCTTGTCACTTTCAGTAAGTTCGTCCTTCTCTATAACCAAATTACTCTAGTTAATTACATGTGTTCGCGTATGATAGAACGTGTAATTTGAACAAATCGGCTAACTGGCATTGCAGTGGCGAAAGTTGGGACGTGGAACAAAATTGTTACAAAGAAACTGAGCCAATTTTGAAGGAGGATTATTGGGGGATTGCGACGGATCGTGAGATGATGCACGTTGCAGAATCAAGTGTACGAAAATTGGAGAAAAGAGGCCTCAAAATAGAATATCTCAATATAACAAATTTATCCGACTACAGAAAGGATGCTCATCCGTCTATTTATAGGAAGTTCTTTGAATCTCCGAGTGAAGAGCAACTAGCAAACCCCAAGACTTATTCGGATTGTGTGCATTGGTGTCTTCCGGGTGTGCCTGATGTTTGGAATGAAATTCTTTTTTCCTATATTATTAAGTCCTCCTAAATGTACAGATTATTACTTCTTGAGAAGATTTAGTTCAATTTCAATTTCAGTTTTTTGTTGTTTTATTTATACATATAGATAGATAATTAAATTATTATTGCAACTTGCAACTTGTAAGCATCTCTTGTGCACTTTTCACATTTACATAGATTGACGTCAATAAATCTCAGTTGAGTAATAATATATAAAGTGGTTTTTTAAATTTTGAAATTTCTCATGAATTTTTAAGAAATGCCCCAAACTTCAAGGGTACTTTATCCTAAATCTTGAATTTTGTCCCAGCAGAAAGATTCAAATTACGTATTGGCTGGTGGATTTGGGAATTTGTTTATCAGTTTTAAATTGATTGCGCATGTGCCAACGTCTCCGATCTAACTAGTTAAATTACTAGTACTTCCTACAAGGCTACACTATCCAAGAAAAAAATACCAACTTTAATATTGCGTCAGTAACATGGGGAGAAGAAGAAGAAAGACTCTAGGACCTGAAAATCGAGGAATAAGATTTATTTACTAAATAAAAGTTGTTATGTTTTGAAATGGAGTCGGTATTGACTGGCCCTTTCTCTTCTATTTTAGATTACTTGGTTGTTAACCCAGCACTTTAATTGATTAACTATTAAGAACTTTTTGTACTTTCTCTATTGTAAATTTAATTTAAGAAATAAGGTTAGGAATAGGACTTTTTATGTTTTATGTTAGTAGTACTATATTTTATTCTCTTCCCAAGCTCTTCAAACTTCAAAGCATCAAATTAAGAACTAAGCTGGTAGAAGTTTGTGATTTGTCAATCGATCTGAATTCACTAAACTTGTTGAAGTTTGTGCTTTGAGCAATTAGTCTGGATTCGGCTCATATAAGTGCATCTCTTTTGTGATCAAATTTGTATATTAATAAACCCAGTTTATATTAGAGTTTCGTTATAAAATAAAATAAAAATGATCATGTAACACGCTTTCATAGATAGAAAAACCCAAATTATTATTATTTTTATTTTTATTTACATGTGAATTTATATATATTATATTATGATTGAACCAACTATCACTCTAACGGTCATCATCAGGTACATTCGAGTGTACATTATATCTTATATCCAAATATAAATATTTAATACAATGTTGATCTACATTTTCCGATTGAACGTACCTCTTGTTATGTGTTTATCTATATTATAAAGAATTATACGTATCACATTTAAATTAATATTTATCGTATTAGAGATATATAAACATGGAAGAATTGCAGACTTCGATTCACAGTTTTAATCAATGCAAAACTTGAGTGTTGAAAAAAGCCTAAAAAGAATACCAGTGAAAAATAAAAGACATATGTATACAAAAATTTGACTAAAAGAATAATTTATTCTCATAGTCGAGCCGAAAATCTTTAGTAATCAAAACTTGAGTTTTAATGATTATAAAAGCCGCAATTTACTAAATAATGATAAACTAAAAACTCCTTAAGAGCAGATATGATATAAATCGGTAAACTCTTTCGAAACTAAGATTCACAATCACAAGATTGAATCTTAATGAAAACTGTAATAGAAGAAAACAATTCATATTGAAGGATGCTATCGTGGATCACTAAAGAAAAACACTATTTTGCTGAGGGAAAAATCCATCGTTAATAACAAAAAAATCCCTCGATAATCAATTTACCGAGGGAAAATCCGAGGGCGTTTTCCCCTCGAAAAATCCTCAGTAAAACTTAACGAGCGAAAATATGCTTTCGCTAAATTTTCGAGAAAATTACAGAAAGTTCATTTTTTTGGTAAATCATGGGGACTTGAATTTGATTGCCTCGGAAATACCGACGGCCAAACTTACCGACGGCTTACCGACGGACGTAATCCGTTAGTAGATTCGTCATCGATAGTTATTTATTTTTTAAAATTTTGTTCATTACTGAAGGAAAAGTCCGTCGGTAAATTTATTTTTTTAATATTTATTTTTTATAGTTTTTTTTTTTCCGTTGGTAAATTTTTTTTAATATTTATTTAATTTTTTATATTTTTTTTTAATCTTATTTACTACCGACGGACATTTCCATCGGTAACCCCACATTTATTTATTTCTTAATCACCGACAGAAATTACTCCGTCTGTAAATTAAATTTTTTAATTTGTATTTATTTTATTTATTATTTACAATTTTATTTATTAATATATATTATTATTTAGTAATCTATATATTATTAAATATTATTATTATTTAATATATATATATATATATATAAATACATAAATATAATTATAATATATATATATATATATGTGTGTGTGTGTGTGTATAATATTTATATTATATATAAATATATTTATATATTAAATATATATTTTATATATAATATATATATAATTATAATATAATTATAATATAATATATAGTATTTATAATATATATATAATATATATGTATAATATAATTATTATATATAAATGTATTATATATGTAGACATATTATAATTATATTATTTATTATATATATAATATTTACAATATAGTATATATATATATATATATATATATATATATATATATATAAAATTTATTATATTTATTTATATATTTTATAATTAAAATATATTATTTTATATAATATATATATATATATATATATATATATATATATTAAAATATATATATTACATATATATATATATTAATATATTATATATATAATATTTATTTATATATATTCATAATTTAATATATAATATTTATAATATATAAATATATTATATATGTTGACATATTATAATTATATTATTTATTATTTATATAATATAAGTATGTACATATATTATAGTGTCAAATACTTACAAGAAATTGAGTTAGCCTAACCAGTCATGGGTGGGCTTGGAGCAGGAGAGGTCGTGTGTTCGAAAACCTATACAATTTTTTTAAAATTTAATTTACCGACGGACTAAAACCTGTCAGTATTTTTTTTAAATAAAATCAATTGTCGACGGAAAAATGTCCATCGACAATTTTTCTTAATTTATTAATATCCGTCGGTAGATTAAATTTTACTTACAAAATTGGAGTCCGTCGGTAGCCCGTCAGTATTTTAGCGACGAAAAAAAATATCCGTTGGTAATTTTTTTACCGACGGACAATTTCTGTCAGTAATGCCGTTACCGATAGCCTATCGATGGAAATGTCCGTCGGTATCTGCGGTCATTTTGGGTCAAATTTGGTCAAACCTAGGAAATTAAGCCTTTAAAGGCCAAATTGACCCATTTAAACCTAGTATAAATAGGAGACTTATTTCATTTTTGTAATAATCACACTCTCCTCCCAACCCAAGCATGGGTTTGAGATTAAATTTCTTTCTCTAGATTTTAGATTTAATATCAAGTTTTGCCTTGAATTTGTAAGCCTAAGAAGAATTCAAGTACTCCCTTGAATTTTATTTTGTTGCAATTTCATTCAAGTTTGTATTTACTTTCCTTAATTCAAGTAAATTTTCTTTAATTTTCATGCTTATTTTTCAATTTATGCTTTTTGCCGTAACTCATAGATTTCTTGTTAGATCTTGTGAATCGTTCATGGAATCTAGGTGCGTGACACACCAAGATCATAAATCGAGTCCTTGATCGTTTTTATTTTAAGTCTTTCACATGCTTTATTTTTGTTTTTATTTTCATACATTGTTTTATGTTAAATCCTAGATCTACTCTTCGTTTCTTGTTATTTTTCGAAAAGTTTTTAACTTTCTCGTCAACTTTTATTGCACTTTCTATTGGTACTTTAAATTTTTGCTAATTTGCATTATTTAGATTTTCATGATCATGCATGCATGATTGTACTTTAGGTTGCTTTAGTTATACTTGGTGAAACATTGCTTTTACTTGCATATTTTCAATATTACTGGCACTCTCCATTTCGGCACACGCTCAAGGCATCCGACCAACTTGTATTTTACATTTCCTAATTAGTTTAGTTTTCATAGTTTTTCGTTTTCATTTATATTTCAAGCTAAAAACCCCTTGATTCTTACATAGCAATCGAATTTCGATAATAACGAGCCATGAACCCACTTTCTTATTTCAACACCCCAAAAAAACTACTCTTTCAGTAAGCGAGTCCTTAGTGATATTATTATTATTATTATTATTATTATTATTATTATTATTATTAATTTTCTCTAAAATAAAAAACATTAGGTTTTTGCTGACATAATATTTGCTGCTGTAGCTTGTCTGTTCGAGGTGCACCTCCACGCTTTCTAATTATACATGATCAGGGAGGATCCAAAGTGTGTTATGCAAGAGGGACTCAGTAAGACCACTAATAGTTTCTTTTCCCCCGAATATAACGAATTGTATAAATTAGAAACTCAACCTGATTTTGTCAATAAATCAACAGAAATACGATAGTTAATATGTTGAAATTATAGATAAGATTGGTGCTTTAAGCTTCGTACTATATATTTTTGCCGTTTACTGATATTTGACATGCTTCTGTGTTTTAATAAACGGCAGGTTTGCAAACAGGCTAATAGAAATCAAAGAGAACTCAAAGTTCCAAAAGAACGAAAAAGCCGGTGAACAAGAATCAGGTCTTAAACTTGTCGTTAGAAATGCCAAGCGGCACCACAATGTCAAGTGAGCTGTCCAACTTCATCTATCTTTTTTTTTTTTAAAAATTATTTTATTTCTGTCCAATAACACACTCTTTGTTTTTTATTCCCTATGCCCCAGGTATGTTTACGCCTGACACGCACTAACAGGCTACTGGGGCGGGGTCCAGCCTGCGGGTGACGGAAATGGACGATATGAATGCTAAGAATAAATTGTTTTCAGTTGAGATTAATGGTGGAATTGTGTAATGTTGATAATTGACAATGATTTTTGATGACTGGAAAATAAGAATGATCAGTATTTATTATTGAGTTTTGGCGTATTCTTTGGTGATATAATTTATATTCATAATATTTATTATTAGTGATTTTGGTGTATTCCTGCTTTCATTTCATTTTTTAAAAAATTTTCTTTAAAATTTCTAGAAGGTAACTTTTGTACACCTGTTCTTGGAACCTTACTTCTAGAAGGTATTTTTCAATATACGTTCTGGAAAATAGACTTTTTAAAACGTGTTTGAAATTCGTTTTAGAAAATAGAATTTTTAGAAGGTAAGTTTTGAAATCTGTTCTAGAAAATAGACTTTTGAACGGATTTTTAAAATTTATTTTAGAAAATAGACTTTTTAGAAGGTAAGTTTAGAAATTCATTCTGAAAAACATTTTAGAACGTATGTTTTGAAATCCATTATAGACCTAACGGATTTTTGAATATCCATTTTAGAATATAGCCTTTTAAAACGGATTTTTAAAATCCGTTCTAAGTTGTTCCTAAAATGGGTTGGGTGAATAAAGGATCGAAAAGAAGACTTTCTTGAAAGGGTATAAAACATACTTGAACGGGTTACTAAACCGTTGTAGAAATTCTGACTTTCTAAACGTAAAAAACCGTTCTCGAAAGTCAGACTTTTTAGAACGGCTGTATTTAGAATATGTCTTTTTTATCCGTTCTAGAATGTCTGCACTAGTGAGTATGATATCTTTTGAATTTCTGAAAGTATATAAATAATAGTTATTAACAAAGTTAATCTAAATATTAAAATATAAAATAAGTTAATATTTATAATTAATAAATATAGATTAGTCACAAGTTGAAAATGTGATATCTTTTGAATTTTTTTATATGTATGTAAATAAAATCATTAACGAATTTAATCTAAACATTAAATATAAAATTATTAAACAATTATAATATTCAATAAATAGATTAGAAATGTACCAGGGATAGGTTGAGAAAACACCATTTCCATTTTTTGTTTTAAATTTAAAACTATATAATTATCACAAATATTAGTTATATTTAGTTTTTATACATTCTGTGTAATACACGGATGTTAAATTAGTGAATATGTATTTTTGTTGTGGTAGATTGATAAATTACGGTCAAACTCAAAACTATTATAGTATATTGTTTAGATCTAGATAACAAAGACCTAAAGAAAGAAAGAAAGTTGAAAAGGAGAGGGTGAAAATTGTGACTATTTGAATAAGGATCTTAATTAACAAAAGAGAATAACATAAAACCTTTCCCATGAAATCTAATGGATTCATTCGAGAATTTTTAAGGAAAATACTATTGTCTCCACAATGAAATGTGATCACTAGGATTTGTAATAAGTGCTTACATAATCTTGTTCCATAAGATTTTATGGAAAGTAACTATCTATAATAATTAATATAGAATATTCGACAAAAACTTTCCTTTATTAATTTCTAGACACGTAATATTATTGACAAATAGGCAAATCTCATAAGAAAACATTCTTAAAGCATCTTTGAGTAACAGAAAACTTTAACCAAAAAAATAAGTAAAAATAATTTGCTGCAACAGTTTAGGTAGAATTTCACATCATATCACTAGTTTCACATGCAACAACAATTTAAACATTAGTTTCACATGCAACAACAATTTAAACATGTGACACAATCATATTTAAAAAAATATAAATGTACTAATAGGAGACAATAAAAAAAAATGTCTCTTAAAACATATGAAAATATACAAAAGCTACCTCATATAGGTGGCCTCATCCTCGTAGCCTTTGTTTTCGCTGCTCTTCACCTCATAAGTAAGGATGGCAACATGGTCCACCTAGACCAGCAGGTTTATATCCAACAAGGGCCAATTGGTTCAAATGATGGAAATGATTCAATTAATCAACAATGCGATTTATTTTCAGGCAGATGGGTATACGATGACATTGCATGCCCACCGTACAAGGAAGAACAATGTTCTTTCATGGAGTATGACTTTGCTTGCGAGACATACGGTAGACAAGACTTAAAATATCAGAACTGGAGATGGCAACCTCATCATCATTGCGACCTTCCAAGGTATATATATATATATAAGTATAATTACGGAAAAAAGTTGTCCTCGGTATAGCATAATAAAAAAAATAAAAATCAAATATCTTATTATAAGGCGATATTACAAATTTGAACATGAAACTCCAAGTATAAGGTTGTAGTAAGATGATCTAGTAGAATTCACAATTTACAAAATTGTTTTGTAAGTCCTGCACAAGTACCAGATTAAAATCACAATTTGGGCCCTCATTCTACTAGAAAATCCTAGGATAAGATTTAAGAAGTGTACAGAGTTATATGGCTATTTTGCAACTCGTTTAACTTTGCAGGACCCTACTTGAGATATATCTAATTTTGCAAATCGTTTTCTGAACACGCGTTTTAGGTTCAACGGGGCGGCATTGCTAGAGAAAATAAAGGGGAAAAAGCTTATATTTGTAGGGGATTCTTTGATCAGAAACCAATGGAGGTCGATGCTTTGCCTAATTGAATCATACCTTCCACTATCATCAAACAAATCACTGGAAGTTGCCGGCAACTTGTTGTACTTTCAAGCCATCGTAAGACTTTTTTTTTGAAGTTCAATCATTTATCTCGGGATACGAGAAGTATATCTATTTTTATAGCACATATTTTATTATTGTATAAATATGTGATGAAAGGGATACAATGCGACCATTGGGTTCTATTGGTCACCAATGCTGGTGGAGTCTAATGGAGATGATACAAAGGCACATGCGGCGTCATCTGGTGTGACGGTTCGAGTAGAGTCAATAGAAGAGCATGGAAGGCATTGGGTTGATGCTGATATACTAGTCTTTGACTCCTTTGCCTGGTGGATGGGTCGTCAATTGACAATATTGTAAGTACTCTACAGTCACAAGCACAACTAATATAAATTTTACCCGTACATGCACCTTTTGATGCATAATGTTCCATCACGATTTCGTCACGTTCTCGGTGTATGTTAAATTTTTTTTATATATATAGATTGTCAACTAAACTGTGTAATTTCTCATATCACCCTATATTTGAAAAAAAAATGAATATTCATGTATTTCATAATATTACTGCTAGTTAATGAATTAACAAATTAAATTAAAGAATACAATTTATAGTTAAAAAACTTTTGGAATGTCATGCAATACAAAATTATTCAATTTTTTATTTGAGGTAGTAAATGTAAATTATGTTAAATCAAGTAAAACAAATTCCCCCAACTTTAGCAGTGAGACACAACAGAAATCGATGGAGTATCTTCCTACCGGTGGTAGAGTAAAATGTAAAAAGCACTGCTATTTTCAATTTATGTTTACTTTTGAGGAAAAAATGCACCATAATTTGTCTGGGTGACTGTAAATTATAATTTATATATTTGTGTGCTTGATCAGGTGGGGGTCATTTGGGAGCCCTAACGCAACACAAAAAAGAGTAGAGAGAAGTTTGCGACCTTTAGAAATTGCGTTAAGCACTTGGTCAGATTGGTTGGAGATGAACATCAATCGAACCAAAACCAAGTTGTTCTTCATGAGTCTCTCACCTTTTCATTTTAAGTATGCTTATAAAATCTTTTTTAATGATGATCACTGCTTCAAATGTTTTTTTTTCAAAGAATAATTTCATCTTTTATTATTATTTATTTATTATATTTTCTTGTAGCGGTGAAAGTTGGGACGTGGAACAAAATTGCTACAACCAAACTGAGCCAATTTTGAAGGAGGATTATTGGGGGATTGCAACGAGCCGTGATGTGATGGGGATAGTGGAATCAACTATACAGAAATTGGAAGAAAGAGGAGTAAAAGTAGAATATCTCAATATAACACATTTATCGGATTACAGAAAAGATGCTCATCCATCGATTTATAGGGAGTTTCCTCATACCATAAGTGCAAAACAACTGGCGAACCCGAAGAGCTATTCCGATTGCATGCATTGGTGTCTTCCGGGACTGCCTGATGTTTGGAATCAAATTCTTTATTCCTATATTATCAACTCCTCATAAATGTATAACAAAAGAGAGGGAGAGAGAAATGAATATGTATATTAACGAATTTCTTCAACTCCTCAATTTTCATGTCTTCTTGTTTGGTCATTATTTTGTAACAGTTCTGTTAAGTATTTTATTCTTGTAAATAATTTCTTATTTAGTTATTTGCCTTTCTTAAACCCAAAATATATTAGGGAACTAAAATTAGGACTCTAGATTTGTTTCCTAGTTTGTATACAAGACTTTAATTATTCCTAAATTGTGTTTAGGATTTGGTTTTAGAAATCTACCAATTTTAGAACTCTAGGACTCTTCTATTTAAGACAAGACAAAGCCAAGAGAAGAGGATACCTTCAATACTCTTACATTCACAACTTTTCGAGAAGGATTCTTACGCACGGGAAATTCAAGGAGAGATCGCACAACGCAAGACGCACGGCAAAGCAAGGAAGGAAGAACACGACGTACTACTTGGAGCCAACGATCGTGATAAACAAGATCTTTGAAGTTGCGTGACCGACGAAGAAGATCTTGCCATTCCGGCAACAAGTATTTAGTATCAAGTTTCTTAATATTTAGTTTTCATATATTACTTTATATTTTGTATTGAACTTAAAAGAAAGTAATATGGTTTTCGGGTTTGTACACCCAAGTTCACAAGTACTTTTACTTGTGAACTGAATTTGTTTAATCGTGTTCTTATTTTTATTTTCCGTTGCACATTTATATTCTGCTCTGGTCGATGTTGATAAACTGATGTTGGTAACATTGATTAACAACATCGTAAATCTGATCCTTATTTTTAAATCCACAGACCTTCTAATTTTACAATTGGCATCTAGAGCGGGTTACTTAATCTTTTAAGTATTGATCCTTATTCAAGTACTATGGATACTCCGAGGAAGAAGAGCATGGTTGCTACAGAGGATGTTAATGATTTCGAGTCAACTGAACCTGATCCATCCTTATTTACCCATGTTGTATGGGACGACGATGTCCATGTTGGTTTGCTTGCAGACAACATCATGTGCCTGAATGCCGAGACCACTGATTATCAAGAGGAATACGAGCAGCTGAGTATTGACCACCAGAAAATGTTTGTCAGTTGGAGTAAACAGGTACTCAAGGCCAAAGATCTCGCAAAGGGAAGTAGAAAAGCTAACCAGAGAAAAGGATGATCAGCTTGACATAATTGTTCGCTTGGAAACGTCGCTCACCAAGAAGGATGTTGAGTTAGAAAAGGTGAAAATCGAGTTGAAGGAGGCCCAAGAAACCCTCACAAACCTCAACAAAGGCAAGACCAAGGTGGATGAGATTCTGGAATCGTGTATCCCAAATTGTTCAAAACATGGGATTGGATACAAGCATGTTCAAAAGCCAAATTCAAGTCAAAAGGTGAAGTCGACCAAACGCCACAAGAGAAGAAGAAGACAATACGTGTGCCATCACTGTGGTGAACCAGGTCACATACGACCATACTGCTGGAAGCTTGTTGGCAAGCAACTCATTTTAAAAGGTCAAAGCT
Source organism: Phtheirospermum japonicum (assembly GCA_014905375.1). NCBI lineage: Eukaryota > Viridiplantae > Streptophyta > Magnoliopsida > Lamiales > Orobanchaceae > Phtheirospermum > Phtheirospermum japonicum. Next base: position 663,859 of record BMAC01000290.1, on the reverse strand, counting down.
GACTGCTGAATCCAATGTTGGTTTCCGTCATACCAACATCAATAACAATGTTGGTAACCGCGCTACCAACATCAATACCAACACCAGATTCAAACAAGTGTGGGTCAAGAAAAATAACATTAAATGCAATATGATCCATACCTCTCTGAAATCACATGTCCCTGGAGCTTGGTATTTCGATAGTGGATKCTCAAAGCATAYGACAGGCTCMGAAGAACTACTTTCCAACATAGTCARATTTCGAGGTGGAAAGGTAAAATATGGTGGAGGCACAAATGGTCAAATCATTGGCCAAGGAACTCTCCGTGTTTCCGGCGTCGTAACTCTGAAGAATGTGTTGTTGGTARAAGGACTTACTGCAAATTTGATCAGCATAAGTCAATTGTGCGACGGAGGCTTTAGTGTCAAATTCAATCGTGCAAAGTGTGAAGTCTACAAGGAGAATGGGCCATGCATTCTCACTGGTAAGAGAACTTCTGATAATTGTTACCAAATCCAGAGTGATGCTTTTTGCATGTTATCTCAATTGAGTGATGCCGAGGTGTGGCATCAAAAGTTCGGACATGTCAGTTACAAGATGATGGAAAGTTTGGTCAAAAAGGATGCTGTGATCGGACTACCTAAGCTCAACACAAAAAACAATCCAGTTTGCGAGGCATGCCAGAAAGGTAAGAAAGTCAGGGTGCCACATCCAATAGTACAAAGTCTCACTATCTCATATTGTTTTGAACTCCTTCATATGGACCTTTTGGGACCACTTGAAGTTGAGAGCCTTGGTGGTAAAAGGTATGTTCTTGTGCTTGTAGATGATTTTTCCCGCTTTACTTGGGTAGAGTTTTGAAGAGAAAAATCTGAGACTTTCGAGACTTTTAAAAAATTGCAAAAAGGTTGTGTGTAAGTTTTGGTGTGAGTATAGGTAAGATAAGGTCTGATCATGGGAAAGAATTTGAGAATGCATCCTTTTTAAAATATTGTTCAAAAGTTGGTATATCTCATGAATTTTCTTCACCCATCACCTCCCAACAAAATAAGATAGTCGAACGCAAAAATAGATCTCTTATAGAAATGTCTAGGACTATGCTTATTTCAAATGAGGTTACTAAACGTTTTTGGGCAGAAGCAATAAACACTGTATGCCATATAATTAATAGGGTGTATTTTAGAACAGGATCTTGTGTTACTCCCTATGAATTATTGATGGATAGAAAGCCAAATTTGAATGATTTTCATATTTTTGGGTGCATTTGTTATGTGCTAAATGATAGAAATCATCTTGTTTCAAAGAGTGATAAATGTGTTTTCATGGGATACTCTCGAAATAGTCATGCATATAGAGTGTTTAATCTTAGAACGTGTTGCATGATTGAGTCGGTTAAAGTCAAGTTTGATGATTTGATGAGTGGTTTTAAACCTGCTGAGGATGATGATCTGGTTTATGATCAAAATCCTCAAGATAATGTCACCTCGGTGTCAACATTGTTACCCAACATCACTCAAATTTCTGGTTTCAGCACCTGCATCTCTATTTTCAATACCTGCACTTTTATCTACAGCAACT
>BMAC01000290.1:565768-661062 GCA_014905375.1 Phtheirospermum japonicum | reverse complement strand
CTAAAACCAAATCCTAAACACAATCTAGGAATAATTAAAGTCTTGTATACAAACTAGGAAACAAATCTAGAATCCTAATTTTAGTTCCCTAATATATTTTGGGCCTAAGAAAGGCAAAATAACTAAATAAGGGAATTATTCCCAAGAATAAAATCCTTAACAATCTCCCCCTTTTGCCTTTCTGGACAAAATACCCAAGACGCATGAAAATAATTAAAAGATTAAAAACCTCCCCCTGAATTTAGAAACTCCCCTACATTAGAAACTCCCCCTAAATGAAGTATCCAATGTTGAAAACAAACAAATACGAACCAGCATCTTCTACATTATTCTCCCCCTTTTTGTTCTGAAAGCAAAAGGACCTCAACAAACGAGTCCCGAAGCGCCTGGTGCTGTGCAACCTGATTATCAAACAAAGTAAACTGGGCTCGGACAACGGATCAGAAAATGGAGACATGTTGGTACTGATGTTGGGAATACCAGAACCAACATCAAACATGACACCAGCTCAAAGAGGCGCCACGGTGCCTAAAGAAGGTAATCAGATTCTGCTTCATGAAAACACCAATGGGGTTTGACGCTCAGCAATCATGCCTCGATTTTGAAATCCCAATAACAGCTCCTCAGCTTCACTCGCCAAGAACCTCGTGGAGATGGAACATTATCAGAATCGAAGCTTGGAGAAGAGGCGAAGTTGTCTGCAGGGGATGTTGGTTTCAGTGTCACAACACCATAACTAACATGGGCTGACATGGTAGCTTTGGACTGCTTCTTTTCTCTCTTTGGGTGAATTCGATATCCTGCAAGAGATTGAAAACAACTACAAACAAAAAATCGAGTGTCGTAGGGGATGAACCTTAACTTTGGAGAAAGAAAAAGTAAAAACCTTAACTTTGTCAATATGGAAAATTCGTAAGCAATAGATAAGAAAGGGATGAACAAAGTAAAGTTAAAAATTAACTCCCCCTCTCTTTCTCAAAATATGACACACGATCTCTATGCTTAAATAGCCCACTATCTCTTATTAAAAATCACAAATCCCAACTACACATTAAAACCGAGAGAATCTACCAATTTTAGAACTCTAGGACTCTTCTATTTAAGACAAGACAAAGCCAAGAGAAGAGGATACCTTCAATACTCTTACATTCACAACTTTTCGAGAAGGATATTTACGCACGGGAAATTCAAGGAGAGATCGCACAACGCAAGACGCACGGCAAAGCAAGGAAGGAAGAACACGACGTACTACTTGGAGCCAACGATCGTGATAAACAAGATCTTTGAAGTTGCGTGACCGACGAAGAAGATCTTGCCATTCCGGCAACAAGTATTTAGTATCAAGTTTCTTGATATTTAGTTTTCATATATTACTTTATATTTTGTATTGAACTTAAAAGAAAGTAATATGGTTTTCGGGTTTGTACACCCAAGTTCACAAGTACTTTTACTTGTGAACTGAATTTTTTTAATCGTGTTCTTATTTTTATTTTCCGCTGCACATTTATATTCTGCTCTGGTCGATGTTGATAAACTGATGTTGGTAACATTGATTAACAACATCGTAAATCTGATCCTTATTTTTAAATCCATAGACCTTCTAATTTTACAAGTTCCACAATTTTTCAAAGCAACTTAATTGGTATATTTCATTTCTTACCTATAGGTATGTTGGACACTGTACGAATGCGAACACGCTCATGACACATGTCGGATATATGATCTAATTTCTTTTTCAACAGTTGATATGGCTCGGACACGAAGAGACAAGTGATGGACACAGAAGGACATAAAGGGACACGACTCGGACACGTCTCCAACACGTTTTTCATTTTTTCTTTTTTGTCAAATTACTCAACATAATTTCTTTAACAAATTTTTATTTATCTTTTTAATTCTTTATTATTATCTTTTTCTATTTAGCAGGGTTAATCAATTGTTATGGATGAGTTTGTAATTATTTTATATAATTAGTTGAAAACAAGAGAGTAGAGCAATTTAATATTTACAAAAAAGTAAATATTTTAAAAACTATTTATATTATATATGCGTGCTAGCGGTATCATATTCTATATTTTTTAAAAACAAATATGTACTCGTATCCATTTCGTGTCATTTCCCGAGTCCGTGTACGGTGACGATGCAACTTAGCACATCAAGCAACCTATTTTCCAAGCTTGCTCACCCTCTAAAGAAAATGATAATACAAAAAGCAACCTATTTTCCAAGCTTCAACCTCGAAAGAAAATGATAATACAACCTCAAACCATTGAAGTAATTCGAATATGAGCCAAAAAAATATTGTTGATTTTCTTTACCTGGATTTTGGCCATGCATTTGGTTTTTATGAATTTGTAATCCTTTCATTATATCAAATTTAAACCGTAATTTTTTTAATTAATCACTCTTATTTTGTTCATCATTTTTATACGTGAAAACCGACACCGTTAAAGTTTGAAGTATTTTCAGAAATGTAACAACTCAACAATTTATGTTGTAACTTTGAGTAAATTATATCATTATTCATAGTGTATATTGCAATATATTTGCATGCAAAATTATATATTTTTAATGGTATATTTATAGTATCTTAGAGGTTATATGCATATTTCTCATGTTCCGTACTTTTTTCTATTTTTGAAAAATATTATTCTTTTGGTATTTCTTTTTTGTGATTTTTTATAGATAAGTAATAGGTTTTTAAACATTTTAGAGCACAAGTATTGACAACCATGATTTAGGCGACCAAAATGATGCAGAAGAATAAAAGAAGAAACAGAAGAAGTAAAAACCGAGAGCTAAGGTAGCGGAAATATGAAAAATTGAAGTAAGAGCATTGCAATATTTTCATATTTGAGTCATAACTCTCTTATGCACAACCAACCGAGGTGATTCAAGCAGCCACGAAAATATAAGAGATAGAGCTACAACTTTCAAGGAATACCTAAGTCGAATTCGATCGTATTGAGGGCTAAAAGAGACTGGAAAGACACACTCAAGTTACCGGTCGGGTAAGCAAACTGTGTACACTACAAGAAAACAGGAAAATACCGATGGGTCCTACCCGTCAGCATTTTTGGTGTTAGCAGCTACATGCCGACGGGCTACACATACCCGTCGACATTTTACCAGTGTCATCCCAATGGTTAAGCCTTGTTGGGAGGCTCTTGATGTCGATCGGCCACCGTTGGCATGTGCTGATAGATAATCGACAGAAAGGGCTCGTCAATAAATGACGAGGCGTATGACACGACGACAACAGGTAGTGCACATCGGCACCCGTCAGCATTCTCCATTATCTTTTTATTTTTATTTTTTTATTATTATATTATTGTACATGTTGATTTCATACCGGAGGTGTCAGAAATCCAAAATCAAATACGAAACATAAAATTTGCAGGTGCCAAGAAATTTAAAATTAAATATGAAACATAATTAACATCCACAAATGTATAAGTAGGGTTTAAACCAAATATCAAACATAACTATTTAGACAATATATCTCTTAATCTAACACTACTACTCTGCTAAAGGGTTAGTTGAAGGTTGTCAAGGCCGAGGCGCTCTCATTACTGTGGCGACCTCCTCCATCACCTGCTAATATAGCATCGCTTGCATCTCGAGTCGTTCACGTGCATGCGTCTCGAGATGAGTCTCGACATGACTGTTCGAAGCATGCAGTTGTGCCTAGAGCTCCGTGATATGGCTATTTGGAGCAGAGGAGGTACCGCTTCTGAAAGACTTCGAAGCCACAAGACTCCCAAAGCATCCCGTGCCAAAATGACAACCCTTATTCACCCCGAAGAGTTCTAGATATACCTCCTCCTCGTCAATGTCATTAGGGTTCTTTGACACTGCACGTCTCTCCTCCCGTCGTCTCTGATACTCGTCTTGGAATATTTTGATCGATATATAATTTAACTTATATATATATATATATATATATATATATATATATATATATATATATATATATATATATATATATATATATATATATATATATATATATATATATATATATATATATATATATATATATATATGTGTGTGTGTGTGTGTGTGTGTGTGTGTGTGTGTATGTGTGTGTGCGCGCGCGCGCATCAGTTTTATACTTAAGTTGAACCGAAACTTTCACTATCTAGGTTATCATCAAACTCATCTTCATTTGTATCTTCATCATTGGTTAGAAACTCATCTTTTGTCTCCTTCTCTGCCTCATCGACAAGTTCATTCGATTCTTTAATATAAGTTCAAAATGTAATTGGAAATCTCCGTCCTTCATATATTGGATTGTGCATTTCTACCTGCTCCTATTGAAATGATTGATAGGCAGCATAGGCTTGATAAAACCTATTGTCAATCTAGCTTTAATTTTACACGTTGCCAACCAATTTAGTTTATCTCGTTTCAATATTGAATACGAGCAATAGTAAACTTGAACATCTTAGGCAGTAAGTACAATGGCTCATAACGATTGAATATACGCTAATAATTGACATCAACGAGCTTTTATTTAGGATGAACCTTTGTGCCTATGAGAGTTGGATCAAACCAGTCATAATTGAAGAAGAGTGTGCTCTTGTAAGGCAAGTCAGTATAGTCGAGTCTAACAACTTCTACGAGATGATCATAATAATCATACTCATCATTCTCGTAGTTTATTCCTTTTATACAGACGCCAGTGCTCGAAGTTTATCTATTTGATCTGTATGCAACTGTGTGAAACTTGTATCCATTTATGTTGCAACCATGATATGTAGTCATACATCGTGATGGACCTAATCTTATACCTTTAATGTACTTTTCGGTGATATTGTTCAAGGGATCTTGTGATAATAATGGAAAGTAAAAAACTTATTATTTATTAAAATTTTGATTTGAAATGCATATATATGTCACAATTATTTATAATCATTTCAGAAGAGCTCATATATTTCCCAAACCAACCGGCAAACTCACTCTCTAATTTTTCTATGAGCCCATCATCTGTAATGTTTGGTTGACAGCATTTCACGGCTTCCATGAAAATACTGCACATGGATAAAGATTAAAATTGTCCTAATTTATTATTTAATCAATGATTTGTTAACACAACTATAAGGATTGAGATTCCAAACCTGATAAAATCTTTGACTTCTTCAGTGTTCAATAAAACGTCGCAGCATTGAATTCTTCTTTGCTCAAGAATACTTTTGCCGATACTATGAATGTTTCACCATATTTCTCAATCACTGAAGGAACATCATCATCATCGTCTTCACCATTTTGGTCATCATCATTACAAGTCAAAATTGTTCTTTTCGTGAAAACATGATCTTCAAAATAGTAAGTAAAAGTTGACGTCTCTTCGACAAGATATATGTTTGCTATAGAGCCCTCAATGCTTGCCTTATTCCTCACATTGTCTTTCAGCTTGCAAAGAAATTTGTTGAAAGGATACAAGCACCTATATTGCACTAGACCTGCAATTCTCGAATCGTATGCTAAGTGAATTGGCGAATTCTTCATAGAGTCAAAAAACTATACGGAAATATATTTTTAAGTTGGCACAAAATTAGAAGAATATAACGCTCCAAGTGACTCATATAATCAGTCCCAATAATTCTGCAGCTAGTTTTCTTGATAAACAAACTCAGCTCTATGAGGGCCTTCCACACGGGAATGGAAGTCAGATCTCGAAAGGTAATTAGTATCAACCTTTACATGAACACATGACAGTCGTGACTCTTCATCCGAAATAATCTCAATCCCTTCATATCAACACAATGCCCGAGATTTGATGTGTATCCATCCGAATTAAAGAGCTTTTACCCACTCACACAAGGAAACTTTAGATGTCTTATACAATGTGTAACAAGCTTTAGGATACTTTCTTACTGCATCTTGTTGTAGACTAGGACGAAAATAATATTCATTCACTTCATCCTTAAATTTGAGAGTGTCTTTTATCTTACCCTTGACATTCATAACCGTATTGAGCATGTTCTCAAACACATTTTTCTAGATGTCCATAGTGTCAATATTATGCCGAACCAGATTTGTGCTCCAGTATGAAAAAACCCAAAATATGCTTATTTTCCTTCAACTACTTAATTTGGCTATGTGTCCTTCAACGCGTGCTGTTCTGCATTTGATTGTGGTATTATTTTCATGTTTTTAATTAGGGTTTAGTGTTGTTTATAGTGGTTTTAAGTCAAGTTTTGTTAGGTTATTAGATTCTTTTCTTATTTTATTGTTTTGAGCCTTATGTGTACGAAATTAGTGATGTTTGTGTGATTCTTGAGTTTTTATGTTCAAATTCCTATTTCATAGGTGAAAGTACGAGCTCGCTTGAGATTGGTCATTGTTTTAAGAAGATAAAGTTTGATTAGAATGATGGGTCTTGAAGTTAGAAGCACTGAAGAAGCAAAAATAAGTGACTTAATGAATTAAATCCGTGCAAGGATGCTCCTAGATTCGAGCCAAGGCATTGAGGACCAAGATCCACGCCAAGACGTGCCTAAATTCGTGCCACGAGCTAGCTCCAAAACACCAAAACTTTTAGGAATGGTCACCAAGACTTTCCAAGCCACGCCAACCCGCGCCAAGGACCTTGACGCACGCCCACCCCTGCGCCTACCCACGCTCACGCCTGGCAAGCAATGCCTGCACCTTCCCGCACACCCTGCTACATGCCTGCGCCCGCGCACCCACACCCCCATGCGCCAAGACTCGCCAACTTGCACCAGACCTTTCCGACGCCTTGCTGCGCCAAGACACGCCCGCGCAAAGACCACACGCCAACGCCTGCGCCAAGATCGTACGCCAGGCCAAGCAATGCCCACGCCACTGCACGCCAACTCCCATATCAAGACATGCCCGCGCGGTCGCGCCCGCATGCCTACGCCCTTGCCGCTCACCAACGCGCGCCAAGCCTCGCCAATACTGCATCATTTCGGGTCGATATTGGTCAAACACGGGAAATACAAGCTTTTAAGGCTTATTTGACCCATTTGACCTTAAATTAAACCTAGTATAAATTGATGTAAGATGAATTCAAGAGGGATATCTCTCATTCTCCCAACTCATGCATGATTTTGGGGGTTAAATCCTCTCTATCCTTTAGATTTTATTTTGAAGCTTTTCCTTGGGTTTGTTAGCTCAAGAAGAATTCAAGCCATCACTTGGATTTTAATTTGAATTGTAATTTCATCAAGTTTGTGATTCTTTTTCTTAATTCAAGTAAGCCTTTCTTAATTTCTTCCTTATTCTTCAATTTCATGCTTGTTCTTCAATTTTTTCATTTTATCTTAGCTCTTAGATTTGTTGTTAGATTTATGATTTGGTTAATGAAATCTAGGTGAGTGACACACCTTGAACATAGATCGGGTCCTTGGTCATTTTTATTTTAAGTATTTCTTATGCTTTATTTTGGTTTTTATTTTCATGCATGGTTTAATATTGATTCCTAGATCTACTCCTTGTTTCTAGTAATTTTTCATAAAGATTTTCACTTTCATGTCAACTTTCATTACTCTTTCCAATGGTGCTTTCGATTTTCGTCGATTCGCATTATTTAGAATTTCATAATCATGCATGCATAGTTGTACCTTATATTTCTTTGATTGTACCTTGTTGTTTATATGCTTTTTATTGCTTATTTTGATTACTGCTTGCAATTTCAATATGGCAAACGCATGAGGCATTAAAAATACTAGCTTTACTTTCGTTTTCTTTTAGTTTCATAAGCTAAAAACTCATTGATTCATACAATCACTTGAATTCCGATAATACCAAGCCATGAACCCATCTTCTTAACCTCTCATACCACCACTAAAAGATTACACTTCAAAATGGCGCCGTTGCTGGGGATCGAACCCGGGTCACCCGTGTGACAGGCGGGAATACTCACCACTATACTACAACAACCCATGTTCGGCATCTTCACGCGCGCCAAGCAATGCCAGTGCCGGCACCTTTTCGCACGCCACCACATGCCAACGCATGCCAGCACCTGCCAATCGCCCACACCCGACACCTTCCCGAAAGCCACACGCATGCCAAAGCAAGACAACCGCACACCAAGGCAAGCCACCTGTACGCCAAGGCAAGCCACCCATGCGCGCAAAGCAATGCCAATGCCGACACCTTCCCGCACTCCACCACATGCCAACACACGCCAACGCATGCAAAAACCCATACCAGGCGTGTTTTATAGCTCACCTCACTTGGCCGAGCGGATTCTCTCAATATAAAAAAAATGCAAAAACACGCCAAAACCTTGAGAAAGGAGCCTTCAAGCCAAATTTCCATTCCTACAATAATCAAGAATACCCACTTTTAATTTTAAGCTGTCATCATCATCAAGTTTCACGCTAAAGTCTCTCCGGTCACCGGACCTCCGTTCTCAAATCATCTTCTCCAGCGAGCTACTTAGGCCAAAAATCCCCAATTCTTCATATCTTCATGAAATTTCGAGATTGAACAAGGTAAACGGATTAAAACAACATCCTCTATAACCCTATAAATGCTTGAGTTCTTGGATTGCAGGTATTAGTGAGATTTCAAAACCCATTTGCAACAACCCTCTTTTCAAATCTTGCATATAACATGTTCGACAAAATGCCCAAATCAGCGTTCTTCATTTTCTATGCAAATTTTGACCTCAAACCCTTCACAAATGTTGGTATTAACACCAAGGAGAGTACATTTTTTATATTGGAAAGCTCTAATTCCAAAAGTTTCGTCCAAAAATTTTCTTAAGCCAAATTTAAGGTTCTCGGCCAAAATCTTCACCTTCAACTAAAATTCCTAATCAATGCCTCCAAAAGTGTCTAAGAGAGGGGGTAAGAGAGTTCCTATCCCTTAAAATGTGCCTCTTGATGCTTATTCCTTGGAAGAGATTCCTAAATTCGAGAAACTTTCCAAGCGATCCATTCCCGAACCCCAAGTGTTTTTATGAAAGAAATCAAGGAAGATGCTAAACGACCTAATTGTCCAGTTGATGTGGCCATGTTAAGTTTGGCCAATTTATTTGGTTGCAACCAGTTGGAAAATTTGCATGGGTCGTGTTATCGAGAGTTTGTTGTTGAGTTTTAAACCACCTTTGAATGGAAAGATTCCGCATTTACTTGTTGATTAGCCGGTAAAGAGATCGCGGTGGATGAAAATGTGTTCTCTCAAGTCTGGGAATTAGAATTTGGCGGAGAGAAGGTTCATTTGGAAGCAAGTATTTTCGATCTTGACATCAAGAAGTTTTGGAAAGATATCTTAAAGACCAATGCGGTTAAGGATGCCAAGAGAGCGGTAGCGTAGGATATAGAGGATGACTCATACTTTTACATGTGTAAATTCATAACCCCTGTTGTTCTTGGAAAGCAAGAGGCGAACAAGATTTCCCGAGTTGATTGTCCCTTCTGTGGTGTTCACACAAAGGGATACGCCCTTGTATTCCTTCGCTCATAATCTCCACAATTCAAACTCACGTTGACAACTCCAAGAATAATCTTGGTTTCGGATCCCTAACCACTTTAGCTATGCACGCGGGGGTAGAAGTGCGAAGTCTGGGGTTCACATCTCTTATAACTCGAAAAGTCAATCTCATTCCTCGTGACTTGAAGATGCAAAAGTCCAAGAAAAAGAAAGTCTCAAATCCCCCCTCTCTAATCCAGGGGCCTTATCATATTCAAGCCGAGGATTCGCCCACGGATGCGAATACCCCTTTGGAAGGATGGGTGGGTCTTTATCACAAAGTTAGGGTTTTACAAGTGGTGAATGATAGTAGAGATAAAGCGAATAGGGAGTTCCAATCAATGGTCATTGATCGACTTGATTGAAACTTTGAGGCAACGATAACTTTGCAAGAACGAAAACCTCGACATCGGAAGGAAAGTCACAAAGAGTTTAAGACTTTGAAAGAATTGCTCATGACTTGCATGTGAATGAATAAAGATGCGGTTGATGATAATGAAGAATCGGGAGTTAAGGCTCGAGTCGGTGAGAGGCGGGTTGATGATTTGCACTGAGATGATGGGTTTGATATGGGACAAAGGAGTGTGAACGAATTTGAGAATATTAGAGGAGGGTATGGGTATGAAGGCGTCCAAGAGATGACCAAGTTGCCAATAATGATAATAAAGAGTGTGGCAAAGAAATTGTTATCTTTATGGGAAAGGAGGATCTTGAGGATGTTGACGTTGAATGAAGAAAAAACAAGGAACTTAATGAGGACAATGATATTGAAGATGATGATAATGATGCCCGAGAATAGGAGAATATGAAGATGATGAAAATTCAATCCGACTATGGGGGGTAAGTTGATGAATATTTCGATCCAGGTCATCATATATATGAAGATGACGATGAATCCGTTAATCCCATTCGTTGGTATGGTGTGGCGGACAACGATTCCAATAGTGACGAGTAAGTGACGCAGGGGGGGGGGGGGGGGGGGGTAAAGATCATGGCCCTTTTTGCTCTCTTGAACTCTTTTTCATTTAGTAGTTTTATTTGATTTTGTAAGATATATTTGATATTTGGTACTTTTGGATTATTTTGGAGACGTTCAGACGTTCACATTTTTTTTGTGCTTTTCTTTGCTTTCCTTATTATATAAAAAATCCAAAAACATTAAAAAAAAATTATCTTTTGGTTCTTTTTAGCCCTTGTTTTGCCTTGTTTTGAGTCACGTGCATATTTTATTGTATTTTTGACTTCGTGTAATTTTCTTTTATAGTGTTTTGTTTACCAGCTTCAACTTTGGCTGAATTGGTAAGATTGGTAGCGTTCATGGAGTCGAGAGAAATAAGCCATGCTCATTTTTGTTCGTATTGCTTGATTCTTAAGTGGACCCCCGAGCTCGACCCAAACTTTCTCGATTAAGGAAGCTTCTATTTCACCCTCCTTTTACTTGATTTTCATTAAAATGCGATAAGGGTATTGCATGGTTTAAGTGTGGGGTGGGTAGGTGGTTAGGGTCCGGGTGTTACAAAGCATGATTTGTCTTTTTTAATTCGAGCCTTGGCGAAGTGGTGCATTCTTGGCGAAGCGACACTTACTAATTGTGCATTTATATGGTTGAGTCTTTTTTGTGTCTTTTGAGTGTTTATTACACTGTTGAGGCAATCACCCATGTGCTTTGAAGTTTGAATAGTTTACTTGTCGGTTTTTGCATGTATATGCCTTCTTGTGTAAGGAGTTGAATTTTTGTGGCATCGTCCAAAACCCGCACAATATATATAATATATTATATATATATATATATATATATATATATATATATATATATATATATAATCAACATTTACTCGTGAAAATATTGCAAAGCTCTAAACTCTCTTTTGATTTTGTCTCCAAAACCCGATGCAAACTAGTGAGTATCCTTGTTTTGTTTTGATTCATGTGCATATTTTCTTGTTTTTCTAACTTTGTGTGATTTTATTTTATAATGTTTTGTTTTCCGACTTCAACTTTGGTCGATTTGATAAGTTAATAACGTTCATGGAGCCAGGAGAAACAAGCCGTGCTCGATTTTTGCTTGGATGCTTAAGTGGACCCCACCGAGCTCAACCCAATACTCACTCGGTTAAGGAAGCTTCTATCTCACCCTCCTTTTACTTGTCTTTCATTAAAATGCAATGAGAGCATTGCATGATTTAAGTGTGGGGTGAGTAGGTGGTTAGGGTCCGGGTTTTACTAAGCATGATTTGTCGTTATTAACTTGATTCTTGGCGAAGTGATGCTTACTAATTTCACATTTATATGGTTGAGTCATTTTTGTGTCTTGTGTGAGTTGATTACATTGTTGAGCAATCAACACATGCTTAGAAGTTTGAATAGTTTACTTGTCGTTTTTTACATGTATATGACCTCTTGTGTAAGGAGTTGAATTTGTGTGCTTCATCCAAAACCCGACTATACATATATATACTCAACATTTACTCATGAAAAGATCGCAAAGATCTAAAAGCTCTTTTGATTTAGCCTTCCAAAACCCGGTGCAAACTAGTGAGTAGCCTTGTGTGAATTATCGGTTTTGCTTGAATTTATATGGAAATCGCATTGAGGTGGCTTGATTTTGCTCGTACATAATTGAATTTGGAAATGACCTCGAGGCACACATATCACCTTTATTCCGGCCATGTCCAAATATATATAAGCTACTTAAATATCCCAAATGAGCCCCCTTGAGCCTATGCCCCGTTTCTTGTTAGCCGAGCTCGATTTTAGCTCTTATATCTTCATATACTGTGAGATGAGAGTGTATGTTGTTAGTTGGTTAGGAATGTGTGGAAAATCAATTATGGGTTTTGGATTTTGAGTTTCTTATTCTTAAAAATTAAAAATAAAAATGAAAACTCCAACACAAATCACGAAAAGTGATAAAGTCTGTGTTTAAGTGAAAATCCTAATGCTTAAAAAGGCTTATGTTTAGTAAAAAGAAGCTAATTCAAAAAGCTTCTAAGTGTTGTGAAATAAATGTCGGAAAAGTGTATGTATGTACGAAGAGTTTTTGAATGAAAGTTTGGAAATTTGGGAAGGGTGAAGCGATCATAAGCTTTGAGTTCTAGAAGTTAAGGTTTCGTGTGTTAGTGTTCACGTTTGATCGTGTGTTATCCACTATATCCATATATTCCACACCTTACCAAAGAGACAACACTACAACCTGAAATAAAGACCTTTTTTTATTCTTGTTTGGTCATGTACAATGGGTGATTCTGAGTTTCTAATGTGTGAAATCTTGACAAGGTGCATGTATTGTCCGATTTGAGCATATACACGTCCCATATAAAAAAAAACACTTGAGTGGATTGAGCGAACACCCTCAAAATTCCAATTGTGAGGAAGTCATCGATTTGGTTTTTATTTGAGAAAGGGTAATATGAGCAATGCTTGGCAATAACGAGTTTATGTTGATACGTTTATCATTCTAATAAGGATACGCACTAGGGTTTTTCTTTTTGCATAATGTTCATTGCATGTACATTCTCGATTCTTTTCTTTGTTCGAGGATGAACAAACCAATAAGTGTGGGGTGGTTGTTTTTCATGTGATTGTGGTATTTTTCTCGTATTTTTAATTAGGGTATAGTGTTGTTTATAGTGGTTCTGAGTCGAGTTTCGCTAGGTTATTAGGTTGTTTCCTTATTTTATTTTTGAGCCTTATGTGTACGATGTTAGTAAGGTTTTTATGATTCTTGAGTTTTTATGTTCAAAATTCCTTTTTCATAGGTGAAAGAACGGACTCGCTTGAGATTGATCATTGTTTTAAGAAGATAAAGTTTGATTGGAAGGACGGGTCTTAAAGTTAGAAGCACTAAAGAAGCGAAAATAGGTGACTTAATGAATTAAGTTCGTTCCAGGATGTGCCTAGATTCGAGCCAAGTCAATGAGTCCCAAGATCCGCGCCAAAATGTGCCTAAATCTGCGCCACGAGCTAGCTCCAAAATCCCAAAACATTGTGGAATGGTCGCCAAGAAGTGCCAAGCCACGCGAAACCGCGCCAGGGACCTTGACACACGCTCGCACCCGTGCCAGCCCACGCCCACGCCTGCACCTTCCTGCACACCCTGCCACACGCCTGCGCCCGCGTGCCCGCACGCCCACGCGCCACGCCTCACCAATTTGCTCCAGACCCTATCGACGCCTTGTTCCGCCAAGACATGCTCACGCCAACGCCTGCGCCAAGACCGCATGCCAGGCCAAGCAACGCCTATGCCACCGCACGCCAACCCCCACAACAAGACACGCCCACGCGGCCATGCCCCCACGCCTGCGCCCTTGCCGCTCACCAACGCGATCCAAACCTCGCCAATGCTTCATCAATTTGGATCAACATTGGTCAAACACAGGAAATCCAAGCTTTTCAGGCTTATTTGACTCATTTTCCCTTAAATAAACCTAGTAAAAATAGATGTAAGATGAATTCAAGAGGGATATCTCTCATTCTTCCAACTCATGCATGAATTTGGGGGCTAAATCCTCTCTAGCTTTTAGATTTTCTTTTGAAGCTTTTCCTTGGGTTTGTTAGCTCAAGAAGAATTCAAGTCATCACTTAGATTTTAATTTGGATTGTAATTTCTTCAAGTTTGTGATTCTTTTTCTTAATTCTAGTTCTTCGATTTCATGCTTGTTCTTCAATTTATGCATTTTGTCTTAACTCTTAGATTTGTTGTTAAATTTATGATTGTTTATGGAATCTAGGTTAGTGACACACCTTGATCATAGATTGGGTCCTTGATTGTTTTTATTTTAAGTATTTCTTATGCTTTATTTTGGTTTTTATTTTCATACATGATTAGGTTTGATTCCTAGATCTACTCCTTGTTTCTAGTTATTTTTCATAATGATTTTAACTTTCGCGTCAACTTCATTGCTCTTTCCAATGGTGCTTTTGAATATCTTCGATTCGCATTATTAAGAATTTCACGATCATGCATGCATAGTTTACCTTAGGTTTCTTTGATTGTACCTTGTTGTTTCTTTACTTTTTATTGCTTGTTTTGACTATTGCTTGTAATTTCAATATGGCAAATGCATCCATTCGAAATACTTGCTATACTTTCATTTTCTTTTAGTTTCATAAGCTAAAAAGTTATTGATTCATACAATCACTTGAATTCCGATAATACAAAGCCATGAACCCCTCGTTTTAACCTCTCATACCACCACTAAAGGATTACACTTCACGTGCTGCATCTACATTAGTAACTTTCATAAGACTTAAGCTTTCTATCTCTGCCAAGATCTCTGTTCTTGACTAGACGGTCGGCGGTGGAGTCTCTACCTTTTTATTTTCAAAGATTTCATTTGTGTTTTCAAAGAGGATGACCATAATCAAGAAACTTTTGAAGATTATCAAACCAAGACTATTTCCCACTGCACTTTAGAGTAAATACATCCGAACATTTCATGCAATATTGATAAACCTTTCTCCAAGCCATATTCCAACTAGATAGCATGGAGTAGGCAAGAAAATCTAATTATCCACATAAAAGCTGCCCGCAACTGATAAGTTCTACTTCTTAGAGAAATCATATGAGGGTGCACCAACTGTTTATAGTTGGTTCAACTCGGCAATCAAATGCTATAGAAAAACATCCAGCTTATCCTTAGGATTTTGGGTCCACTAAATAAAATAGGCAAAAGCTGAAGGATTTTGCTAACGGCCGGTGATGGGCTAATTTTGCTGACGGCTTGATGACGGGCGAAGGCCATCAGCGAGTTGCCCATCAGCTATCCATCAGCAAGCCGTTGGTATTTTGATTAGTCGACGGGTTTGCTGACGGGCCACTGACCGGTCAACTCCCGTCAGCATAATTAAAAAAAAGCATGCTAACGGGTACCTGCCTGTCAACATTATTAAAAAAATAAAAAAATATATGCTGACGGGACCGTGCCCGTCAGCATTTTGTGGATAAAATCATATCCCCATCTCAGTAAAAAGAAACAGAAAACAGACCCCCCCCCCCCGATGTTGCCACCCAAGCCCCAACCCATCGTCGGTCACCTCCCGCCGTCGCCATTCCGCCAAGTCGACGTATTTGTGATGCCAAGCACCGCCGTTCCTTTACCGTTCGCCAGCCCTAGCCCGTCAACGTTCACCCGCCAAGTCGCAGCTGTTCCTACAAGGTTTTTTTATAAAAAAATATTTTTTATTTTTTATGTATTAATTTGTGTTTGTTTGATTTAATTAGCATTATTAGTTTAATTAGGGATGATTTTAAGGATTGTTGTATATTTAGGGCTGATTTTAGGGATTATTGTGTAATTAGGGTTGACTTTAGGGATAATTATATGATTAGGGTTGAATTTAGGTATTATTGTGTAATCAAGGTTGATTTTAGGGATAGTTATGTAATTAGGGTTTAATTTAGAAATAATTATATAATTAAGATTTAATTTATGGATAATTGCATAATTATAGTTAATTTAGGGATAATTATATAATTAGGGTTTAATTTAGGGATAGTTATATAATTAGGATTTAATTTAGGGATATTTATATAATTAGGGTGGGTATTATTGTATAATTAGGTTTTAATTTAGGGATATTTATATAATTAGGGTATAATTTAGGGATTATTCTATATTTAGGGTTGATTTCAGGGATAAATATATAATTAGGATTTAGTTAGGGATAATTATGTAATTAGAGTTTAATTTAGGGATAAATATATAATTAGGATTTAATTAAGGTTCGATTATGCAATTAGGGTTTGATTATGCAATTAGGGTTCAATTATGCAATTAGGGTTCGTTAGTTCAAATAGGGCTCGATTATGTTATGCATTTTTTTTAAAGTTTATGCGATGGTGGTTTTTAAATACCGTGGTGATCGGTTATGTTAATTTAATGTATGATATGGTTTTTTGTTATGGTTTAATTGTGATTGATTGATGTTGTGATTGGTTTGGGAAGACGTTGGTGATGACGTGGTGTACGACGCCGGCCGGGAGGTTTCATCCCTCCAATAACGGATTTTAATTTTTTTTTCAAAATGTGATGGTGGTTTTAAAAAGTGCGTAGTGGGGGTTTTCAAATTCCGTGGTGATCGGCAAGTTGTGTTTAATTAATATTTATGTTTTGATATACATGTTGTGATTGGTTGGGGTTGAGCATTGAGCTTGTGCACGTCGTTTACTAAATTCTCAAGCCTGACTTTTACACTTCAGCTAACTTATCAGATTTTAGTTATCTTTTCAGTTTCAACTCATCAATAATTTTATTAGCCCCAGTCAATTCCTCAATCAACTTAACAACATCTGATTTTCTCGTGAGTCAAATCCTCGATCTCTAAGCTCATTGTTACAATCATCGTACCCTGTTTTTGATGCTTGATCAGTTACCCGAGCATAGAATGGATAGTTAATCTCATTATTAATTAGAGATTCATAAACATAAAAATTTGAATTTAATAACAAATCTAGCATTGGACACACGATTGAAATCTGATCATAACAATTTCATGAATTTTTCTCTGGATCTTTTTTGGTGTTGAAAAGATGGGGTGATGTGGAAACATGGGTATATTGGTTCTTTTGTTAGACTTGTTATGACTAGTAGTGGTATCTTATAGAGGAGGGTCTCGCATTGCTATTGGTCATGCACGTCAGTTCGTAAGTAAAACTTAATTATATTTGTAAATTTACAGACATGCCCCTTACTTTAGTTTACAGATTCTAAAACTGGCAGCGTATATTAGCACATGAAAAG
This sequence comes from Phtheirospermum japonicum, assembly GCA_014905375.1. Taxonomy (NCBI): domain Eukaryota; kingdom Viridiplantae; phylum Streptophyta; class Magnoliopsida; order Lamiales; family Orobanchaceae; genus Phtheirospermum; species Phtheirospermum japonicum. The sequence continues at coordinate 643,867 of BMAC01000290.1, read as the reverse complement.
TTGTGTTTTTTGCACAACACCCCATATAAAACTCTTCGTAAAATTAAACTGAAATCGATTTGAAACACATAGAGCATGGCCATTGGCCACACATGTATTGAAAAAGACACTTTTACTTTTACCCACACATACAAATTACATTTTCTATTTAGGGGCGTTCCTGCTTACCTGATTCAATTGTGCTTAAATTTTTAAAAAAAATAGATGAGAGGTAGAGGTCGTGGGCTTTCTTATATAGGCCCATATTCGGGGTGTGCTTCTCTTGGTTCATTATCATCGTCTCATCGTCAGATAGACAATGAAAATGATGATATGATGGATTTATCGGCAGTGATCCCACCGATCGTTCCAGCCACCCCGTACGAGGCCAATACATCGAGAGGACTCATGCCACCACATCCTGGCATAATCGAGATCTTTGTCGTCCCCCCGAGGTAAGTAACTTTAATCTAAATTTTGTAAGTAATAAATTCTTTATTTCAATATATTACCCTAATAAACTCTATATTTTACCGGGTTACGCAGTGACTCGGCCGGAGTTACCGATGATCCTTCCATCCATGAGGCTCGTGTACACCCCAATGGGTGGAAGTACGAGTATATTCCCAGTTCTCATCGTCAGTTGTGGTGGCCCGAGTTTTTTGTAATTAAACTAAAATTATTTTCGAAAGTTATCACATATAATCACTACTGCAGAAAGGGGTTTTCACGGCGCTTGATCCACGGCGGTTCTGGAAAAACTGCCATTRAATAYKTTTTAACGGYGGTTTTYCARAAAACCGMCGTTAAATCCAGAATTTAAYGGCGGTTTTGTTYAAACTGCCGTAGAACCYTACATTCTACGGYGGTTGTCAWAAAAYCGCCGTTAATTAATTATTAATTAACGTCGGTTCTGAAGAAACCGCCGTGAATTATCAGGTATTCAAGGCTACTTCTCTGAATTTAACGTCGGTTCCATAAGAACCGCCATAGAAACTTAAACATTCTACGACGTTTTAGTAGAACAACCGTTAAACCACAATTTTTCATAGCGGTTTTAGTAGAACTTACGTAGAAAGTGGATATAATTGTATTAAGTCCAGCGAATCTAACGGTCTTATGTGTATATTAATTCTAATCTAACGGTATAGAACATGGACAATGCATCAATCCGCATTTAACAAAAATAACCAATAAGAACAGCCCATTTGTAAAGTATGCATCTCCATCCTTCATTTTTTCGCCAATTTCAGAATTGGCGAACACAAATTTCTCCTTCCCTCGGATCCTCTCATGTTTATTCGACGATTTCAGAATTGGCTACACAAATTTCTCCTCCATCGAATAATCGGCTTCACGATCCAACAGGCGGAAATCGGCGGCAGCGTGCGACACTCCGACTCTCCGGTTAGGGTTCGTACGTACAGTGATAGTGGTGAGTAATAGGAAGCTCACTGTCGTAGTTTGCTCCGCCGTGACTGTAGCACTAGCCATCGCGAATCGGGTGCTTTACTAGCTCGCCCTTGTTCCGATGAAGGAATTCCCCTTCTTTCTGGCTCAGCTCACCACTTTAGGAGGCAAACAAGGTATGTTTTCTTTCTGGATATGGTGACTTTAAGGCCTCGCACACGATGTTTCTTCTTTTTCATATTCGAATTTGATGTCTTAAAAATAAAATTTTAAAAATAGAGGAACAACGCTATCTTTTTTAAGTTTAGTGGTTGATTAATTTTTACTCTACTTTGCAGAGATTGGGTCTGGGTATTGGCAATAGCTGGAGTTTCAGGCTGAGTAAAACACCAAGAGCTTGTATTTCTCAGGTGTATTTCTTCTTCTTCTTCTTCTTCTTCTTCTTCTTCTTCTTCTTCTTCAGTGAGAACCAAATAGCATTACATGACACTTATGTTCTGATTTCATCTTTCCTATCAGGCCCATGGAGGAGCAGCGACAAAGATATGGACCACCTCTGTATATCCTTACAAAAATGGCTCAGAATATTTGACTATTTGTCTCTCTGCTCTTGGGGCGTTTCAAAACTAGAAAATTGTGAGGCTTGTTAAGATTCTTGTACTTATGGTTATTTAGCTGATGGGACTTTGTTATCTTTTATACGACCTGTCACCTATGTTTCCGTGACACTTCTAAAACTTTCAGGGAGGACCACCAAATATCTATTTTAGAAGAAGCAACTAATGTCTACACTTCTGAGTTTGAAAGATTTATCAATTTTATCGGGTACTGTATCTTTCCAACTCTTGGTTTTTCCAGTACGCTATGTGTTTGCAAATATGATTTATGTTCAGAGTTGGGAGTAAGAATTAAATTAGTTATATGTTGGTGCATGTGGATTCACTATAACTTGCCAAGTGAAGCTTTCATTCCATTTTATTTTATTTTTTGGATGATTTTCTTGTAATTGTAGATCCATATTTATGTTATAGGGACTATCACAGTTCATTAATTGTACTCTGTTTTGGTACTTCTTTTGTCAAATGGTTGTTTTAATACTATTTGAGTTTGAGTCTTTACTCATTTATCCGTGCTTCACCTGTATATGCTTATCTTGAATTAAATGTACATGAAACTGTTTCACAAAGTAGCAAGGAAAGGTGTACCGTTCCAATAAGGGTTTTATATGTGAAATTAAATACTTTGTGCATTTGGTTCTCATTCGTTGTTGATATATTGATATGATTGTATGTTTTACAGGGAGGTTTTCACGAATTCCCCTTTTTTTATTTCTGCAGAGGATGCCGTTACATTAATGGCTAGGTCTGTGAACTAGATCATTTGTTGAATTAATGTGATATGAGATGTGCTAATTTACTTTTTTTCTTTCTGCTTTGACCATGAACTTGCACAAAACACAGAAATAATGATGACTACAAGGAAATAATTGTTTCGGCAGGAGATACTTATGAGGTTTATATTCTAGCACACAAGTCAAGGTTATCAAATGCATCCAATATAATCACAGTGGATGTTCTTATCTCAAGGACAACTTTCTCTCTTTCTCATTTAATAGTCTAAATAATGGAAACTTATACCTGCTTTCGGAAACCATGCATAATACCCTAAACTACCCAAGCTCAAAATGAAGTGAGTTATGGTACCCTGCATGAAGAACTGGTTCAGCTGTGTATTTTGTGCCTGAAATGATAGCATGTCTCGAATTACTCTTCCAGTTATATTTTCTCATATTGTTTACTCATATTTTATTGTTCTTTTAGGTGTCTTTAACAGTGTTATCATTATCATTATTATTATTATTATTATTATTATTATTATTATTACTATTATTATTTTATCAGCATGATTGATTCTCTTTTATCTCTGAAAAAAATAGAAAATAGAATTGTGTTCAAAATCATTTTTGGAGCACTGCAATTCTCTTTCAGCATTTTGATATAAACAATTGTTTATGTTTTGTGGCTTCAATTCTACTTCAATTTGATCGACGAAGAAGAGATATTGGTGAAATTGTGTTTGAGTTTGTTAGTGTTCAACATTTCTATTCCACGAGATGCCTACTTATTACTCGGATTGAAACTTCGTGTTCGACATTTCTATTCCACTGTATTCGATGAATGGTTATTAACTTAATTTGACAAAGTGGTGTTGGTGAAATTGTGTTCTTGTGTTGAGTTTGGTGGTGATAGTGGGGAATTATGTTGATAATTTTTCTAACTCATTTTTTATGCATTTATGCGCTACATGACAGCTTACTATTCRGATTGAGTTTTCTTGTTTCACAACCCTATTCCATTGTATTAGATAAATGACACGTATAAAATTGTGACATCATTTTGTACATGTGCTTTCAAAATAGTAGAATAGGGAGTGGGATAGGATATCTGGACTCTATTAACTCTTGTCAATATATAGTTAATCTGTGAATGGGCTCGATCTCTCTCCAAAAGTTATCAAGAATTAGTGGGGTTTTAGTTACCTCTCAATGCAAGTAGCGTGAATGCCATAATTTTGTCACCTTAATGAATAATAGAGCAAACATGGATCAGATGATGTTTCTGAATCTAACTTTCTCTTAAAGAGATCGGATTATTCGTTCTACTGATGTGTTTGAGTCCAACTGTCTCTTGAAGATATTGATTATTGATTTCATCGGAGCAAAACCCAAATATGTAGGAAAAGTGATACTTAATTTGCAGGGATAATTATTGAAAGAAGTATGTTTTTTTTTTAATTGTCGATTACTTATCAAAATCTGGTATTGTTGTTTATTATGACACGCAGGTATGTGGCTATATATTTCTCTGCCCTTTTCATGAGATACAGAAGTTGGCATTGCGACTGATGAGATACTGGCCATCCCGAGGATAGGGTTCATTGCTACCGAGTTCTTGATGACAGTGGCCAGCCAGTAAGCAGCAACTATGTACAGGTATAGTCTCGAGTGTTAAACAAAATTACTTATTATTTTAACTTTATTGCAAATAAAATGAGATGTCATTTTTTTTCTAATTATTAATGTATCAGATAGACAAAGACATAGCTTTGAAGATGTACAAAGAGATGGTTACACTTCAAACCATGGACACCATCTTCTATGAAGCCCAGAGACAGGGAAGGATATCTTTCTATGTCACAGCAATCGGCGAAGAAGCCATAAACATTGGATCTGCTGCTACACTCAGCATGGGCGATCTTGTCTTTCCTCAGGTTTTAATAATGACTATAAAAAAGTGGTTGCTAGCTTTTGAATGGATAAAAAAGTTTATATATATATATATATATATATATATATATATATATATATATATATATATATATATATATATATTCTCAAAAGACCAACTTGACCAAGATTCGGAAACAAAACATGGAACGAACTCACGGTTCTGTTATGTTATGACTACATTTCATTATGTTCTTATAAGAACTTCATGATTAAAATTTTAGGCAGATTTTCATGCTGGGATAAATTTTGCTGCTGTGATGGAGGCACCGGTCATACTTTTTTGCCGAAACAATGGATGGGCCATCAGCACCCCAGTTGGTGATCAGTTTCAAAGTAACACACACACACACACACACACATATATATATATATATATAATATAGATATATAATGCCTATGACTTAAAATTTCCAAGTCTCGTTTTTGTGTCTTCCACTGAATTCTGGGATTTTCATGGGCAGGTGATGGTATTGTTGTTAGAGGTCAGGCCTACGGAGTTCGTAGTATCTGAGTCGATGGTAATGATGCCCTTGCTTTGCTCAGCGCTGTTCATGCGACACGTGAAATGGCAATTCGTGAATGTAGACCTGTTTTAATTGAGGTGGTGCCTATTTTATTTTTATTTATTTAAACAGAACCTAATGGGAAGGCTTTCGTTAGACTTGTGCATGGTTGACCATTTCATTGGCAGGCTCTCACGTACAGAGCAGGACACCACTCCACATCGGATGACTCCTCAAATGTAAAGCACGGAAACCAAATTTGCCCAGTCTGCAGAGAGCCAAGTGGAAAGAAATTCCCATGCAGGGCTCGAACCTTGATTCTCCACTCGGACGAGCCCGGATTTATAAAGGTTCATCCGCTTTTGTCGAGAGACCGAGTACGTAGTGAGCCTTTACTTAAGACAGGCCAAAAGCCTCAACTCAAGGCCTAAGTTTTGTTTGGTCGATAAATTTCGGAAGAAAAGCGATATTTTGGGAGTCAATATCATGTCAAATTTCGCTGAGTTCACATCCGTCTTATTATTCGTATCAAGTGTCCGACTCCTTGCACAACTTATTAATGTCGTGTTTTTTAATTGACTCGAAATGACCTAAATATTTTATGAATATGTATCCTATTGACACTTATTCGTTTTAATAGAAAATATGGTTTATTTTTACTGTGAGTATTATTTTTTTATAATTGTATTTATATTTAATATGTATTTTCATTTTTTTTTTAAATTTTTTTTACTACTTTCTAGAAGGTATTTTCCAAAACCGCCGTAAATTGTCTGTTCTGGAGAAACAGACTTTCTAGAAGGTATTTTTCAACAACCGCCGTAAAAATGCTGCATTCTACGGCAGTTCCGAAACCGGCGTTAAATGTCTTCCAGAACCGCCGTTAAATCCCACTTTTTTACAGCGGTCGATTTAACGGCGGTTCAAAAACCGCCGTTAAAAGCTTAAAAAACCGTCGTTAATTGACCAGTCTGCAGTAGTTAATGATTGTTATTAATCAAATTATTTTGTTTTGTTTTATTTTGCAGAAGCGCTGTTACTGGGACCCGGGTGTATATTCTGTAGCAGTTGTACAGAAGAATCTCAACGAGTGGAAGACGGCATGGATAAAGGAGGGAAAGGTGCCCACATGCGTCGGCGAGCAAATCTAGAGGAGATGGCTGGTGGAGTTTGAGAAGCCAAAGAACAAGAAGCAGTCGGAGCAGGCGAGCACAAACAGGCTGAGCGAGCCCAGTGGACCTTGTACTGGTATAACAAAGCACAAAGGAGGGACTCTCACTGCGATTGGTCATGCACGTCGGCTCGTAAGTCATTTTAAAATATATTTATAAATTTAACTTGTAAGTAATTAATTATTTCATAATTAAAAATAATTCAAATATTGTATACATCGCGAGGATTTGGGTAGGGATCCTAATGCATTTGAGCTTTTCCTGACCATGCACCATAGACCCGACAACTCTTTCACTGATACTCAATCGCAGCAGACTTTTGTAATTGTATTTTTAGATGTAATTAATATAAATATATATCTTTTGTTTCTAATCCTAGTAGCTGTTAATAATACATCAATCAAAATAATGCAGGAGGAGTATCAGAGGTGTATGAAAGAGGCTCGTGCTTCATCACCGGATCTTGCGCACAGCCTATCTACAAACTGTCGGGGTGAAGAAGGGTCAGCGGTTTGGAAAAGGATGTTTAGGAACTTTTCTGGCTTCAAAGTGTTCTAGAGGCAATACCTCCTCCATTTCTGATAGTCGTGTCTCGCATCTCCAGACGCAGATGGAGCTTTTGAAGAGCCTGGTCGAGGCGAGCGAGCGTGCACATCAAGAGTAGCTCCAGGCCATGCGTGAGGAGCATACACATCAGATGCTACAGAACAAGGAGGCTCTCCGTGACCGGGTGATGGGGGAAGTTGCCGCAGCGATGGCAGCGCGACGTCGACGGCGGTCCTCTGATGCTCCCGCTGCTCAAGTTCCTGCTCCTGCTTCTGCTCTTGATGGTTATTATGATGATGATGATGATGATGATGCGGCGGTTTAGTTGATTTAAGAATGAATAATATTTATATTTGATACTTTGTTTATGTTTTATACATTATACGATAAAATTGTTAATTAATTATATTTTATTTTTAATTTTATATTTTTTTCGAGAAATTCAAATTAGTTTTCGTATTGAATTATTGATATATGAAATAAAAACAGGTAAGAATTTCAATTAAAATGAAAATAAAATAAAATAAAATCTAAAAATGCTGACGGGTGGGTCTCGTCAGTATAACTTGAATAAATACTGACGAGCAAAGCTCGTCAGCATATGTTGACGGCAAACACCCGTCAGCATTATTTGAATTTACTGACGGGTTTTCACACCCGTCAGCATTTACTGACGGGTTTACCCACCTGTCAGCATTTACTGACGGGTCTCTGGTTATGGCGGGGGTATTCGTTGATGGGTTAAACTTGTCAAAAAGCCGTCAGAAAATGCTGATGGGTTGGTTAAGGTCGCCAGTAAATCATTTACTGACGCCGAAAATGTTGACGAGCGATATCCGCCAGCAAACCCGTCAGCATCCGTTTGCTAACGAGTACCGTCCGTCAACATTTCCCTATTTTTTTATTTTTTTTTGTAGTGGTCCTGGAACAAGAATAATAAGAAACATTTATTGTTCTTTCATACATATCCATAGAGGCATGTTGCATGGTGTCACTATCACCGGCCACGGGAAATATTGCACCCCATAACTACGAAAAGGTTAAATACCATTTATGCAAATTCCCAATCTTATATTTTGACTTTCGGTGGCAAACTCTATATGAGTTTGATTGAAATATTTCCAAATCTCTGAATCTGGTGGGTGACATATCACACCATCATCAATAACGTGTTTTACATGCACCTCATGTCCTTTGCAGTTGCTGTAGATGTGTACAACCTTTACAAATGGGGGATTTAATGGAAAATAATAAAACTTCCTGTGCGTAACATTGCCTTTGTGTCATTGTTTTTCCATGATTAGCGGGTTTAAACTGAGGGTGGTTACAAAACTTGCAACTGGTCAAATCAGAATTGTCTCTCCAATAGATCATACAATTTTTCAGGCAATAATCTATCTTCTCGAACTGTAAGCCCATGCCCTTCCTTCTTGCTCTTGTAGAAGACATCCGGTACATGATTTTCTTTTGGCACAATTTAATTAAATCGAGAACTCGATCATAACACTTCTTGAACATGCGCTTTTCTGACTTCATGTTCATGAGACAAGAACTAGAGACAACTGAACATGTTTCTCGCATCTGATATACAAAGGTTGATTTCCAGCTCTCAACATATCGTAGAACTTCTAGGCCTAGGATTTGATAGTTCTTCTACATCAGCAACTGATCGACGAATTCTCGACGCGCTAGTTTCGGAATCCATCTCCGCAAGAGTACGGAGCCGGTTGTAGGGCGGCGAGTTCTTCCCGAGTCGTGTCTCTCGAGGATGGATGTTATCGGCTTGTCGGTTTCTTAATTGCTCTTATCGTCGGTAGCGACTAACTATTCTAAACTAGGAAAGCAGTAGTCATTGTTCGGTTTCGGTTTTTATAACTAAGATTTATATGGAAATACAAGATTTAAAAATATTGAAATTGAAAAGGAAATTAAAGCTTATTTAAAAACGATTAATCTAAACTAGTTAACTAAGAAAGCTTATAATTTAAATTAAGAAAAATTGAGGGAAAATTAAGGTCTAGCTTATTTGAAAAAGTCAACATTAATTTAATAAAAATTAAAGCTTAAAAAAGGAAGATTATATAAAACTTCTAAAAACTAAGAAATTGATCTAAACATCTTAACAACTTAAAAGCATAAGTTTGAAAGCTAGAAAGCTCAAAAGCTATAAAATAAGAGTTTTGATGATCAGTTGAACAACTAAACTACGATCAAACATCAACACACAATTAGATGAAATAACAAGGAAATAAAACTATATTAATGGAAAGATATTACCAAGAGTATGATCCACAAAATCTTGAAATGGAAAGCTTGAAAGCTTGACAATGGAAATCTGAAACTTAGCTTGAACAACTTAACTAATAAGATCTAACACTTAACTAAACTAAAGCTAATTAACTAACTACTTTCTAGGATTTTTCTTGATCAAAATGAAAAGGAAAGGATTTGGTTATGGTTTGGAGGAGCTTCCTGGGAGGAAAAGTCCTCAGCTGCAAGTTTTCCTTCTGATTGGAAAAGACGTTCCTACTTAATCAACCACAAAGGGGCAAAATCATCCAAAAATAGCAAAAAAATCTGCTTTTCAGTCGATCGATCACGTCGGCAGTCGATCGACTGCGTCGTCCAAAATGCCAAAAGTCCCTGGAATCCAGTCGATTCTGGAGTTCCAGTCGATCGACTGAACTCCAGTCGGTCGACTGGATTGCTGCACCAGGCTCGACGCCGGTTTATCGAGCCTCGTCCGTTGCGCTCCCTTGCTTTGTCCGTTCATTCCCGAGTCGAGTATCAACGATCCCAAACGAGCGCGGGCCCCACTTGGACGTCCTACGGCCAATAGAAAAATGAAATAGTAAAAAAAAACTACGAAAAATAATAATAAAATGTACAAAAATACGAAAACCTAGAAATAATGAAAAACAGCCAACTCGACTCCTAAAACACCTAAAAGCAAGCGAAACACACGCAACGTGATACAAAAATGATAGCAAAAATATGTACAAAAAGATGCAAATCAACCACCCCACACTTAGAACAGTTGCTTGTCCTTAAGCAAAATTAACGTAAATTTACAAAATTACCCCCGACCAACCCTAAACTAATGCACAAAATAATTCGAGACATCGTACGCTACGTTGCTTGTTAGCTTAGGCTAAAAGGACGTCAATGTGCGTTGTTAAGGAAATTTAGATCGGCTTTCGAACCCTAAAAGAACTTAAACAATCCACCAAGTCGGTCTCCCCGTCCCTGCCCCGGCTAAGGTCTATCCACACTCGAACCGTTAATCGGCTCCCTACTAGCCAAAATCATCTACGTCTCTCTTTAACAAATATATACTAAAAATCGGGCAAAAAAGGAAAAACGTGCTACTTAACAACTTCAAGGATTTATAACGTATCCTAGTTTATTCGTCTCTTTTTTTTTTTACGATAAATAAAGATGAAAAAAAAAACGAAGCTTTCAACGACTCCGATCATTCGTTGCTATTAGCAACTTACAAACTTATCGATCGAGCACGTGGAGCAATTGTCGACTCCAAATTACAAAACAAAAACCTATAGAGAGCGTTCGATGACTAGGGCTAGTCGAGGCACTAGTTCTAAACGAGCACAAGGATAGCACGAAGCTAAAACCGAACGGAGATCCCAACAAGATAAACCACCTAAGTCCACTATATTCGATCGAAAATCTAAACACCCTAACAAATCATCAAAACTGCGTCACTTCGCCAAGGGTCCAAGCAATAATAGCACACACGTTACTCAAATTAACACAAGCAAGCATACGACAAAATTAAAAACCTAGGACGAACTCTAACCACCCCACACTTAAAACCTAGCAATGTCCACACTGCGTCTTTAAGCTAATAAAAGCAGTAAAAAGGTGTAGAGAAAAGAGAACGCCCCTATGTCCGAGCTTGTGTCGTCGTGGTTGTGTAAAAGTCGTCGCCGGGAGCCGAGTCAAGCAACAATCTATCTACAAGGTAAGGCAAGGTGGAAAATTTGCACAAAAATAACCTATGTACAAAAAACGAAAATATTTTGAAGTTTTGAATTTTTTTCAATTTGTTTGGATTTATTTATTTTATATATTATTATTATTATTATTATTTTTATTATTATTTTTTTTAATTAGAAAATATATATAAAATAATTAAAAAAACTATATACAAAAACGAAAGTAAATAAAATGATTTTTTTTTATTTTTACAAGAGTCGAGACGAGAAATAAAAGAACATAATCGAAAGAAAAAATAAAATAACACACAAAAACAATAAACAAATAAAAATAAAAATAAACAAAGGATAAACTAGGAGGTTTAACGACGTCTCCTAGGTCGGGCATGGAGGGTCGCGGCCTCGTCTTCCTCCTCCTCGTTTCTGCCGTCGCCGCCGTCATCGTCGTCGTCATCGTCGTCGTTCCGACGCATCCGACTCTCAACCAAAAGGAGCCGGCTATGGAGGCCACGGAAAGCTCGGTCGTTTCGTGCCTGCCCCTCATTGAGCTGGTCAAAACGGGCTGTGAGCTGGTCGAAACGGGAAAACACGGCCTGTTGGAAATCGTTCCAACCCATCTCGGGACCTGAGCCGGTGCTCGGACCTCCGTACTGCGGGACTGCCGCCTGGCTCGTGCCTTCTCCGAAATGCGCGCCCGAACCGGTGTTCGGGACGTCGCCGGCTTTGCCTTGCTCATTGCCTCGGTGGCGTTAGCGTCTAGGGTTTTGGTTCGCCGGGTTCGTCGGGGCTCTCGGCGTTTTGAACGCCAACTCCAGAAGGTCGACGCGTGTCATGTTTGCCGACTCGGCCTCAAACCCAAAGTAACGGGCAAGAATGGTGATCATCGACCCCATGCCGACTCGTGCGATGCTTCCTCCCCTCGTTTTTCGTATCCCTCGAATTTGCCCACAGATCAACGGAAAGAACGGGACCGGATGTCCATTCAATACGCACCAAAGCACGTACACCTCGTGGTGGGTGAGGTTGGTGCTCTCATGTTTGCCCATCAAGACGTGGGCGAAGAACTTGTAGGCCCCAAGTAGAGCCAAATCGGTGATCGCCGACGCCGAGTATCGATCCCGGGTACCACGTCCGCCCGTGATACTCCCCCAAAACTTATCCGCATGAAAACCACTCACCTGCGTGTACGAGTACTGCTGGCAGTCAAGCCCGAGCACCCCTTGGAGCACCCCCTGATCGATCCGGTGCTCAATTCCCCCATAACGGACATTAAAACCCCCGTCATCGGTCTCTTGGTACGTGGTGAAGAACTCGATCACTATCTCCCGATAAGCCGGTGCCCGGAAAGACGCGAACATCCGGCCGTTCATCGCGTCGATGTAGTGGAGGAGTCGGGTGCCGAACCCGTTATAGTCCCCGTTCGCCACCCACTCGTCTAAACGCTCTATATTGATGAAGCGCGGGGTAGATAAATGTCGCTGGGATAGATTTTGAAAGAGTTCCCCCTCGTATGTGGAGTAGATGGGGAAGGGGGCACTGTAAGCTCCGGCGATATCGGGGTATTGGGGAAGGCCGAAAATATTTTCATCGTCGAAGTGGCCATCCAAAAGATGGATATAGGAATGTAAAAACTTGAGGGTCTTGTTTTCAAACGTTTAGGTTCGAGAAGTAACGAACAAAACGAAAAAAAAGGGAGAGAGTTTCAAGCAAAAAGGCTCATTGAGGCATTTTGTCGAACACGTTGAGGGCAAGGTTTTTGAACAAGGAAATATGGAAAATTGGAAACCCAAGCCTGCCCCAAACTCAACCAACAATCAACAAGTTCACCAAGAGAATGGTTCAAGCGAATTACCTCGAAGAATCGGTTCGAAAGTGGAATGAAAAACCGAGCTTATCCTAAGGAGAATTTTTGAACTTAGAGAGGAAGGGGAAAAAAAACTGAATTTCCCGCTGGTTTCTCGCTGTCGATCGACTAAAGTCATTCCCCCCTTTTTTTATTTTTCTGTTTTTCTCTCTCTCTTTTTTTTTTATTTGCAGCTCCCCTTTTTTTTTTCTCGGTCGATATGTGTGGTTGGGGGAGGAAGATCGACTGCATTTATATAGAGTCGCAGGTCTCTAGGTAGTCCGGGCAGTTGATCGACTGCTCTCCTCGGTCGATCGACTGCAGTCGATCGACTGCCGATAGTCGATCGACTGCTCTTGTCAAAAGCTTAAAAAGTTCTGGAATCCAGTCGATTTCTCCTCCTCAGTTGATCGGGCGCCAGTCGATCGACTGGCTGTCGAACAGCAAATGACCAGTCGATCGACTGCTCTTGCAAAAAGCTTGAAAGTTCCTGGAATCCAGTCGATGCGAGCATGTCAGTCGATCGACTAAGTGTGCAGCCGATCGACTGCATTCCAGCAGTCCACTCCAATTTTGATCCTATTTTCTCCCAAAACTTCCAGACTGGACCTACACAAACCCAAAAATTCTTTTAAAACTACTTAAAGATAGAATATACACTAAATTAAAAGAAAATCAAGAAAAGAGTTAGAATGTCGTGGGTTGCCTCCCACGGAACACGTTTGGTTAACGTCGTTCGCTCGACGACCCTGGTTCGACGATCATAACCCCGTCGTGGGCAAGTCACTCAGGTCCTCCTCCTCTACGACTACTGGCTCGAGAGCGTTTGTTTGCAACACGCTATGCCGGTAAGGTTTGACTCGAGCGCCATTCACTTGAAATCGTTCGTCCGTCTTTGGGTTGATTAACGTCACGGCTCCAAATGGGGATACCTTCTCGATTTTGTACGGCCCGCTCCATTTGGACATAAGCTTCCCGGGAAACATGGCAAGGCGAGTGTTATAAAGGAGTACTAGCATTCCCTCCTCCAACTCTTTCGGTACGAGTTTCTTATCGTGGAGCATCTTCGTTTTATCCTTGTACAAGCAGGCATTATCGAATGCCTCGTTCCGTAATTCTTCGAGCTCCTCCAGTTGGAGTTTTCTCCCCTCTCCGGCCTGCTTCAAATCGAAGTTACACGCTCGGATTGCCCACCACGCTCTATGCTCCATTTCCACCGGTAGATGGCACGACTTTCCATACACCAGACGATAGAGACTCATTCTAATAACCGTCTTATAGGCCGTACAGATGGCCACAAGGCATCGGGGAGCTTCGTTGACCAGTCCTTCCGGTTTGGTTGCACAGTTTTCTCGAGAATGTTTTTGATTTGACGATTACTCGTCTCGACTTTCCCGACTGTTTGCGGATGGTAAGGAGTGGAAACCTTGTGCACGACTCCATAGTTCTTCAACACTCGTTCAAGTAGTTTTTTGTTAAAATGCTTGCCACCATCGCTTATTAGCACCCTCGGAACTCCGAATCGGCTGAATATGTTGCTCCGAACAAACTTTACTACTGTTTCACCATCGTTTCTCCTTGCCGGGATTGCTTCTATCCATTTAGAGACGTAATCCACCGCAACCAATATGTATTCGTACTCGTGAGACTTCTTGAAGGGACCCATGAAATCAATCCCCCAAACATCAAAGATCTCGACGGCCAAGTTATACATCATCGGCATCTCATTCTGCTTTCCGATACTACCCGTTCGTTGGCATCGATCACACATTTGACAATGCTTGTGAGCATCCTTGAAAAGAGTAGGCCAATAGAAACCCGACTGGAGAACTTTATAAGCGGTCTTTTGGCCACCGAAATGCCCTCCGACTAGATGATCATGGCAATGAGTCAATATCCCCTCTTTTTCCTCTTCCGGAATGCACCTCCTCAAAACACCATCCTTCCCGATTTTGAACATAAGAGGGTCATACCAATAATAACCTCGACACGTGGCAAGAAACCTCCTCCTCTCGTGATGAGACAGTTCCGGACGGAGCACCCCGCTAGCAAGGTAGTTAGCAATATCGGCCTACCATGGTGTGATGGACACACCGAAGAGGTTCTCGTGAGCTTGGTTTTCTCCGATGAGTGGGGACTAGTTCTCTCCATTCCCGACCTCTAAACGAGAGAGGTGGTCGGCAACTACGTTCTCGCACCCTTTTCTATCCTTGATCTCCACTTCGAACTCCTGAAATAGAAGGATCCACCGGATTAGTCTCGGATTCGCTTGAGGCTTGTTGAAGAGATGACGAAGTGCCGCATGGTCGCTATGTATAATCACTTTTGACCCAACAATATATGATCGAAACTTCTCGAGCGAGTAAACCACGGCAAGTAGCTCCTTCTCGGTAGTTGTGTAGTTCCTTTGAGCGTTATTGAGCATAAGGCTTGCGTAGTAGACGACCCGGAGGAGTTTGTCGACTCGTTGCCCTAGGACATCCCCCACCGCTTCGTTCGACGCATCGCACATTATTTCGAATGGGAGGGACCAATCCGGGGCTATAACCACGAGAGTAGAAGTCAAGCTCTTCTTCAATGAATCGAACGCCGCTAGACAGGCATCGTCAAACACAAACGGGACATCGGCGCTAAGAAAATGGCACAAGGGGCGGCTAAGCTTCGAGAAGTCCTTAATGAACCTCCTATAGAACCCTGCATGACTGAGGAAGCTTCGCACTCCCTTCATGTTAATCGGTGGGAGAAGTTTCTCAATCACGTCGATCTTTGCCTTGTCGACCTCGATTCCTTTAGACGACACCACGTGCCCCAAAACTATTCCGCTTCTCACCATGAAGTGGCTTTTCTCCCAACTCAAGGTAAGGTGGTTCTCTACACATCTCTCCAAAACTCTTGACAAATGATCGAGACACTCGTCGAAGGTAGATCCGTAAATAGAAAAATCATCCATGAAAACCTCCATGTACTTGTGGAGCATGTCGGAGAAGATCGAAAGCATGCACCGTTGAAAGGTAGAGGGTGCATTGCACAAGCCGAAAGGCATACGTCGGAAAGCGTATGTGCCGAAAGGGCACGTGAACGTCGTCTTTGATTGATCCTCCGGCGAGATAGCGATTTGGTAGTATCCTAACAATCCATCGAAAAAACAATACGAATGATGTCCCACGAGCTTGTCCAACATCTGGTCGATGAATGGGAGTGGGAAGTGGTCCTTCTTGGTGGCAGCATTGAGCTTTCGGAAGTCTATACACATTCGCCAACCGGTGGTCGCACGGGTCATCACACGCTCGCCCCGTTCATTCTCAATCACGGTTATTCCGCTCTTCTTCGGTACCATGTGGACTGGGCTCACCCATTCACTCTCTCCGATCGGGAATATCAAACCCTCGGCCACAAGTTTCAATATCTCACCCTTCACAATCTCCATCATGTTCGGGTTCAATCTTCGTTGGCCTTCCCTCGATGGTTTTACTCCGTCTTGGAGGATGATCCTATGCATACAAGTGGAGGGGCTTATGCCTTTAATATCAGCAAGGCTCCACCCTATTGCCTTCTTGTTCTTCTTCAGTACTCCCACCAATCGTGCCTCGTCTCCCGGGGGAAGCTCGGCGTAGATGATCATGGGTTTTGTCTCGTCGCTTTCCAAGTAAACGTATTTGAGATGGCTCGGAAGGGTCTTGAGCTCCGGTTTTTCCCAAAGGGGTGATTCTACGCTCGATAACTCAAATATTTCTACCACCCCCTCCGATCGAAGAGCTCGCCACTCGTTGTCCTCAACATCCTCGTTCACAATCTCCTGAGAAGCTTCTTCAACTATTTCTTGTATCGGGTCGATCATAGCACAATCGGCATGAAAGGAGGAAGGCGGAATGGTTCCCAAGTCGTGGATCGAGAAGTTCACTGTATCTCCCAAAACCGAGAAAGATAACTTCCCATTTTTCACATCGATCAAGGTGTTCGTCGTGGCCATGAAGGGTCGACCAAGTAAGATAGTGTGCTCTCGGCCTTCGTTGCTCATCTCCCCGACGTCCAGTATAACAAAATCCACAGGCACGATGAGACTTCCTACCTGTACCAAAACATCCTCGACCACGCCCTTCGGGTATCGGACTGATCGGTCGGCCAGTTACAAACACATTCTCGTCTCCTTCAGGTCGCCCAACTCTAATTGCTTAAAAATGGAATAGGGCATCAAGTTAATCCCCGCGCCGAGGTCAAGCATACCTCATGTCTCCTTGCCGTTTCCGAGGGTAATCTTGATACAAAAACTCCCCAGATCACCTTCTTTGTGTGGTAGAGAATTGCTAAGGGCAATGCTTGCCGCGTTCGATATGCATATCTTCTCATTTCCCTCGAATCGGCGTTTCTTCGATGTTAGCTCCTTGAAGAACTTCGTGTAAGCGGGAATATTTCGGATTATGTCGAGCAAAGGAAGGTTTATGTTGAACTTTGATAACATCTTGTATAGCTCGAGAAATTGGTCGTCTTGCTTTGTCGGTCGGATACGGCTCGGATATGGAATCGGAGGTCGGTACGGTGTGGCGGACTTATGTAACCCCCTGTGAGCCTGGGACCCCTTCGCCTCGCCACTAGAGAGTGATGTAGGAGGGTTAGGAGCGGCTGCGGGCTTGTTTGAATCTGGAGTAGCACGATCCTCTTGAACACTCGTCGAAGGTCCGTCGTCGGGTAGGGCGACCTTGTTGTCTACCACCTTGCCACTTCGGAGAATGGTCACGGCTTGAGCTTGGGCCGGTTGACTTGGTAGCTTATCCTTGTCCCGTGCTTGTTTTAGTTCGTTGACATCCGTAGCTATTTGTCCCATTTGTGTCTCCAAACTCAAGAGCCGTTTGCTTAGCTCGGATAAGACGGATTCGAGGTTCGATTGTCTCGGTCTCGGATTGTCTTGGGGAGGTGGAAACGGTGCTTGTTGAGGCGGTTGGTGAGGCGGAAAAGGAGGTCGAGCGGCATATGGAACTTGGGGGAGCGTTTGTTGAGCTTGTTGTATCATCGGGGGTCCGGGTAGAGTTTGAGTGTTCGTTGGTTCCCTCCACCTAAAGCTAGGGTGGTTTCTCCAACCGGGGTTATATTTTGGGGCGTAAGGATCGTTGTTGCTTGGAAAACCTCCCCGATTGGCTTGGTATCCTTGGATCGCGTATGCTTGCTCGTCGAACTCATTCGTTTTCCCGTAGTTAATCGGGCACGCACTAGCTCCATGCCCCGGCGTTCCGCACGTAGTGCACGTCTCTACCGGGCTCGGGTATGGCTTGGTGAGAGAGGCTATTCGGATTTCTAGTTAGGCGATCTTACGGGCTCACTCGGGCTCGTCTTTTGTCGAGACCTCTTTCACGTGCTCCTTTCGTTCCAAAACACTCATGCGATGCGGCCAAGTTAACAAAGATGTCGTATAGTTCTCTCGTCGAGCGGCCGACTAAGTTCCCGCCGGCAGCATTGTTCACCATGCGCTTTGATGCGAACGCCAATCCGTTATAGAAAAACTGATTCAAGAAGTCACCGGTAAACCGATGGTGTGGGCATTTAGTAAGGTATCCTTTGAATCGCTCCCATGCCTCGTAGAAAGTTTCGTCGCTCGTTTGTCGGAACGAGGAAATCTTAGCTCGAAAGTCGGCCGTCTTCTCTTGAGAATAGTATTCCTCCATGAATCGTTCGGTGACCATATCCCAATTGGTAAGGGAGTCGGACGGCAATGTCATGAGCCAATCAACGGACTTGTCCTTCATCGTGTACGGGAAACATCTCATATTGATTTGGTTGATATGAATGCCTTGGCGCGGAAAGCTCGACACCGTATAGGAAAAGATACGTAGGAATTACATGGCGTCTTCTTGCGGTAAGCCGTGGAACGTGGGTAGTCGGTTTAGGTCTATCGGCCGCAAGTCGTATTCGAGAGCCTCGGGGCTCAATCGAATACAAGAGGAGAAGTCACCCATGTACGGCCTCGACACTTCCTTGATACTATTGGTAGGACCCCCGTAGGGGGTGGAGAAAGGATGACCCTTGATATCATGAGCGGCGTACGGGTTTTCGTTGACGGCGGGTGCTCGTGGAAAATCTTGAGGTATCGGGTTTCGGAATTGAGGCATGGGCCCGGCCGGATGCGGGAATCGTGGCTCGTGCCCGTGGGGGGCGTAATGTGGACCTTGATGAAACTGCCTCGGGGCTTGGAACGGCGGTTGATACGCGTACGGCGGCCCTTCGATGATCGGACCTCGGTAGGGCGTCCCGTGAAATTGAGAATTCGAACTTTGGGGGTCTTGGTTCGTAAAACCATTTCCCCCTTGGTCGAACGTCGTCGCATAGACGGGTTGTGGGTCTTGAAGAGCCGCGGCTTGAGGTGCCGGCGTGGGGCCGGTCGATAATGGCGGGTGCGGAACCCCTTGGTTGTCGTGGGCAGGGGCAGGAGGCGTCGGGTTTTCGACCGGAGTGGCCATAGTTTGGTTTTCTATCGCCGGTGATAATAAGGGAGGCAACGGGACGTCGGACGTGTCTCGCCTTAAAGCGGCTCGTGCGTCTCGTCGCAACCTCTCGGGGTTCGGCAAGAATGGAGTCAACTCCTGTCTGAGCGATCGCCTACCTTGCATACACAACAACAACAAAAGATTACGCGTATCGAATGTAAAACAATTAATTAACTACTATTTACAATAACAATAAGAGTAATTAAGAACGCCATTGGCTTTTTATCCATCCCCGGCAACGGCGCCAAATTTTTGATCGACGAATTCTCGACGCGCTAGTTTGAGAATCCGTCTCCGCAAGAGTACGGAGCCGGTTGTAGGGCGGCGAGTTCTTCCCGAGTCGTGTCTCTCGAGGATGGATGTTATCGGCTTGTCGGTTTCTTAATTGCTCTTATCGTCGGTAGCGACTAACTATTCTAAACTAGGAAAGCAGTAGTCATTGTTCGGTTTCGGTTTTTATAACTAAGATTTATATGTAAATACAAGATTTAAAAATATTAAAAAAGAAAAGGAAATTAAAGCTTATTTAAAAACGATTAATCTAAACTAGTTAACTAAGAAAGCTTATAATTTAAATTAAGGAAAATTGAGGGAAAATTAAGGTCTAGCTTATTTGAAAAAGTCAACATTAATTTAATAAAAATTAAAGTTTAAAAAAGGAAGATTATATAAAACTTCTAAAAACTAAGAAATTGATCTAAACAACTTAACAACTTAAAAGCATAAGTTYGAAAGCTAGAAAGCTCAAAAGCTATAAAATAAGAGTTTTGATGATCAGTTGAACAACTAAACTACGATCAAACATCAACACACAATTAGATGAAATAACAAGGAAATAAAACTATATTAATGGAAAGATATTACCAAGAGTATGATCCACAAAAGCTTGAAATGGAAAGCTTGAAAGCTTGACAATGGAAATCTGAAACTTAGCTTGAACAACTTAACTAATAAGATCTAACACTTAACTAAACTAAAGCTAATTAACTAACTACTTTCTAGGATTTTTCTTGATCAAAATGAAAAGGAAAGGATTTGATTATGGTTTGGAGGAGCTTCCTGGGAGGAAAAGTCCTCAGCTGCAAGTTTTCCTTCTTATTGGAAAAGACGTTCCTACTTAATCAACCACAAAGGGGCAAAATCGTCCAAAAATAGCAAAAAAATCTACTTTTCAGTCGATCGACTGTAAAGCAGTCGATCGACTGGCAGTCGATCGATCACGTCGGCAGTCGATCGACTGCGTTGTCCAAAATGCCAAAAGTCCCCGGAATCCAGTCGATTTTGGAGTTCCAGTTGATCGACTAGAAGGGCAGTCGATCGACTGAACTCCAGTCGGTCGACTGGATTGCTGCACCCGGCTCGACGCCGGTTTATCAAGCCTCGTCCGTTGCGCTCCCTTGCTTTGTCCGTTCATTCCCGAGTCGAGTATCAACGATCCCAAATGAGCGCGCGGGCCCCACTTGGACGTCCTACGGCCAATAGAAAAACAAAATAGTAAAAAAAAATTACGAAAACTAATAATAAAACATACAAAAATACGAAAACCTAGAAATAACGAAAAACGGCCAACTCGACTCCTAAAACACCTAAAAGCAAGCGAAACACACGCAACGTGATACAAAAACGATAGCAAAAATATGTACAAAAAGATGCAAATCAGCAACCACATCAAAGTTTAGATCGGCTGCATCGTGAACCATATTGATGTAGGTATTTGAGGATTCTTTAGTAGCGGCGTAAGATGATCCTCCAATGTGAACCTCAGGGTTGGTATGATACGTGGGGCCAAGTTTTATTCACAAAGAAATGTTCAGATGTAGTAATCTAGTAAGAATCCATTTTTAACGAAGTAAAACTTTATATCATTTATACCGTGGTACCTACCATTCCTACATTTAGTATGACTAGGAGGACACTTCAATTTTTCCCCATCCTTCATCGCATGATGTGTGAGTGCAAATTGTATGAAACCATTACACAATTATGCTTATCGAGAAAGGATTTTATCAATTGTTTTTAGATACAATCAACTGTTATTGTAGGTAGTGTTGTGGTAAACCTTGCTAATATACAACGATTTTAAAAGCATTATTTTTCTAACAACAACGGATTTTATTTGTTGTTTTTAAGAATACACAATTATTATAGATGGTGTTGTAGTAGATCTCGTTAATAGATAACACTCTTAAACCATTATCTTTCATACTATTGACAACGTTTTTTAGATGTTATCTTTTATTCTAAGGATAACGATTTTCAATCATTATATTTTTTAATTTAAAATGATTTTTTTTTGCATGCAGTAATATAAAATACGAGACAATGTATCTAATTAAAACATGAAAAAAAAGTCTATATTGATCGGAATTCAAGAAGCATTATAGTACCAAATTATAATATATTCTCAAATAATATTTCAACATGTATCTAAAGAATATTACAACAAAAGGAAAACTACAAGATTCTCTAAAGAATACTACAACACAAGCAAAACTATAAGTTGTTTCTAATTAAAATTCCAAAAACCAAAAATCTATAAATATTCATACATGCATCAAAATCTCCCGGATATACCTATAACAAAAACAAATAAGAAAATCAATTCCGTAGGTGGGAACTTTAGAAACCGCTACATTACATTATATGTGATACTAATTTAAATAATGTAAAATGCTACTTATGTTTTAACATTGATATTATTATGTTACCTTGATTTTTACTATTATCTTAATTAGCATGTACATAATTTATAAATAGCATAACATCTTATGTAATATAATAGATTTCTAGTTTTCACATAGGGATTAGTTCTCATGTGAACTCACTCCTATATACAGAATACCATTCAACCAGAGCTTTGTATTGAGAAGGAGGACTTCTGTTAGTAATTTTTATCTTTGTTCAAAAGATTTGTACAAAAAGCAAGAACATTAGATCATCCGAGTAGACATAGATTTGTTCACTAATTTAGCAGGTCTCATGGTATAATGAAATTAAAATTGTACCTTTTAACAATTTACCTTATTTATTCAACCATTAATATTAATTAATTTATTTCTCTCTCCTCTACACCAACAGTAGTTAAGTATATTACACAATTCACATTTACCATTAGAGAAGATTTCTAAATAATAATATTGTATTTACCATGTCATTAGGAATTTATATTGTTCCATTGAAGATACTATAAGATAACCACATTAAATACATACAGACATTCACAAAACTAACAAATAGGTATTTAATAATTCACAAAATACATACGTACATTCATTTGTTGATCACCATGCATTTCAAAACCACACACATTTTATAAAATTTTAAAACCACCAAAACAAATTAAAATCTATTATTGGAGGGGCGAAACCTTCCAACCTATGCTATACACCACGTTATCACCAACGTATACTATAACCAATCACAATATGTATATATTATTCACAAATCATAACATATAAATCAAACAACCTTAAGTATCTAATTATTTTTTAACCCTAAGTATCTAATAACAACTCAACCCTAGTTTTTCAAAATTTCCCTAATTAAACCCCAAACTATCCTGATTTTTGAAATGAACTTCAATTATCGAAATAATTATAATTCAATATTAAATTTTGAATTAATTGCTAAATAAAAACCCAACTAATCTTAAATTTCAAAATCAACCCTAAATATCTAAATAGTTACAATTCAACCCTATATTCTCAAATTATTGCCTAATTAAACCCCAAAACCCTAATTATTGAAATAAATTTCAATTATCTAAATAATTATAATTCAATACTAAATTTCTAAATAAACCCAAACTAAACCTAATTCTTGAAATCAGCCTTAAATATCTAGATAATTACAATTTAACCAAAATTTTAAAAATATTTCCTAATTAAACCCCAGACTAACCCTAATTTTTCAAGTTAACATCAATTATATAAATAATTACAATTCAGTCCTACATTTTGAATTAATTGCTAAATAAATCTCAAAATAATCTTAATTTTCAAAAACTAACCCTAAATTATCTAATAATTATAATTCAATCCTAATTCTTGAATTAATTGCTAATTAAGCCCAATATTAATCATACTTTTAGAAATAAACCCACAATTATATATCTAAATAATTAAACATTTAAACCAAAAAAATTGTATGAGGTGGAACGGTGGTAGCTGGTGGTGGAGCGGTGATGGTGCAGCGGTGGCTGCTGGTGGTGGATGTTTGTACGTGGTGGTGGTGGTGGTGGCATTTGATTTCAGATCTGGAAGGTGGTGTCTAGAGGAGCTCGCTGGTGGCAGGTGTTGTGGTGGTGGTGACAAGCGCTGTGGTAGTGGTGGTGGTGGGCACTATGGTGGTGATAGTCGTACCTCGGTGGTGGTGGTGGTGGTCGCCATGTTTTTCTCCCATCGTCTTTTCCTTTTCTTGATTGTGCAGCGACAGAGATGGGCGGGGGTGTAAGAACTAGGATTTTTGTCGATGGCCACTAGGGCCGTCAGCATATATACTTTTATTAATATCGTCGACGATCAAAGGCCATCAACAAACTAGGCCGTTAGTGACCTATCGGCATCCCCTTCACCAAATAATGGCCCTTAGAAAATGCTAGCGGGTATTTTGTCTATAACCAATACCTGTCTGTGGCCTGTCAACATAGACAAGGCAGTTGTCATGTCGTCGGTATATGCCGGCGATTCCCTACCCATCGATATTTACCGGTTTTTTTTATAGTAGTACCAAATTGAGGTTACACCCGACTTGGAATCCGACTTGACACTTAACTTACAAGTCGGGTGTAGAAGATTTTGCGCTACTAGAAAGACACTTGCTTGTATGTCGGGTACGAAAAAGGAAATCATATTTTAAGAGCTGCATTTTAAAAGTTCTGTAAATCCTATAAATATCATACACCTCCTAAATGTGAAAGACACTTTTTTGGAACACTTTTTGACACCTAAAAACACACAAAAGTTCATGTGGGAGGAGATTGAGAGCCCCAAGACTAAGGATTGATACTCTTCCATCCACGGGACGACAAGACGGAGTTCTCCATGAGCCACTGCTCCTCGAAACGACACTCCACTCTTTTTTCATTTTAAGATTAGGTTAGTTTATATGTTATAGAAATGTGATTTAGTTTGTTATAACCATCCTGCAAAATCGGTTTGATTTTGGACATGAGACAGATTGATAATGCTATTTTTATGATATTAAAGTATTTTGTTTGTTGATCATTTAACACATATTCATTTTATCTTATTTTGATATTTTGTGAACACTTTATCAATAAATTTATACTTAATTACAAATATTGAATCAATACGAACGTGGCGGGATAATATTAAGGCAACAAGATAGATGGCGTAGATGTGAAACAAGATGTTCATATGTCTGGCGAGGCTATTAAAATCTTAATGTCTATTGTTAACTGAATTACATGTGTCAACCGGAGGTGTTCGAACATGCGGGTAATTAGTGTACACACCTTTACTTTCGACACTGACAACATGTTAGTTTCGTGATGTCCTATATAATAAGACTTTTAATCAAGACATTTATTATCATTAAATAAAATTGAACTACTATGATCAAGGTCTTTAAGTATTAGTCTTTGTGGATATAACCTTTGTGATTTTGTAGGACCTATGGCTCTTGAAATAAGTATCAGTAAACCGATGTTACTTTCTGTGTTACAAACACTGAAACTAACAACAAACAAATTATCAGAAAATATGCAGTGGAATAAATAAAAATAAACAAACCCAGCTAATTAAATTTCGTTCACAAGAAAACGTGCTTGTGAACTTGGGTATACAACCCCGAAAATTATATTACTTTTCTTGTTCATGAGCAAATAAAAAAGACATAAATTAATATATGAAAACTAAAGTATCAAACTCTTGTGATACTAAAAATACTTGTCTTGAAGGATGATCTTCTTAGTTGGTCAGGCAACTTTGAAGATCTAAGTAATTCGGATGGCTTCAAGTATTGTTCCTTGCTTGTGTTCTTCTTGCATTGCTTGTATCGTCTTCTTGCTGCGTTCTTCTCTTGCAAAAGCCGTGCAAAAAGCATCATCCAAGTCTTGTCCTCATCTTGTCTTAAATAAACAAAACTTAGAGTCCTAAACTTGGTAAACAAGTAAAACAAATCCTAAACATAATTTAGGAAATTAAATAAAGTCCTAGACACAATCTAGGAAATAAAATATAGAGTCCTAATTTATTTTGAGCCCAGAGAGAGTAATTTTCTCCGTTAAGGATAGGGTGTCGAGGATTCCCTTGAGCATCAATGGCGTCCTACAGATATAAGGATCAGTAAACTTAGTACGTCAAGTAACCCGCTCTAAATGCCAATTGTGATTTTGTAGGACCTATGGTTGTTGAAATAAGTATCAGTAAATCGATGTTACTTTTAGTGTTACAAATACCGAAACTAACATCAAACAGATTATCAGAAAATATGCAGCGGAATAATTAAAAATAAACAAACATAGCTAATTAAATTTCGTCTACAATCAAACTTGCTTGTGAACTTGGGTATACAAACTCGAAAACTATATTACTTTTTTTGTTCAATAACAAATACAAAAGACATAAAGTAATATATGAAAAGTAAATTATCAAACACTTGTGATACTAAAAATACGTGTCTCCTTGAAGAATGATCTTCTTAGTTGATCACGCAACTTTGAAGATCTAAGTAGTTCGGATGGCTTCAAGTTTTGTTACTTGCTTGTGTTCTTCTTGTGTTGCTTGCGTCGTCTTCTTGCTGCGTTCTTCTCTTGCAAAAGCCGCAAAAAGCATCATCCAAGTCTTATCCTCTTCTTGTCTTAAATAGACAAAACCTAAAGCCCTAAATTTGGTAAACAAGTAAAACAAATTCTAAATATAATTTAGAAAACTAAATAAAGTATTAGACACAATATAGGAAATAAAATGTAGAGTTCTAATTTATTTTGAATCCAAAAAAAGTAAACAATTAAAAAAAAAAATTATTATGAAGTATAAAATTCTCAACAACCTTACTCACCACTGCTACAACTAAATCTAAGTACACCTACGGTAATAAAATTAAGGGCAAATACAATGTGAACTTTCTACCGATAGATATAATTTTATTTGTTATGTAATGTATCTATGTATAGTATGTTAATGTTTTATGTAATGTATGTACATTTGGTTTTATCTTTATATTGTAACGTATCTAGTAGTTTTAACTGAGATACGTATATATATTGATGTACCTTTACCTACACTTGATTTATGTTAATATTTGGTGTATTGTATCTAAAAGTAGTTTTAATGATGTGCATAATATTAAACTACAACTAATGTATCTATAAACTGATATAAATTAATCTTTTAAATAATGTACATGTTTGGTCATGTCAATTTTATAATGTTATTATACGTTTATCTTTTATATGATGTACAAGTTTGGCCATATTTACCTTACAACGTGAACTTTGGTCTATGATATAGTAATTGTAATTGCGTCTTAGTAGACGAAGATATAACTAAGATCTAAAGCAATTAAAATTAAAAAATAAGAAGAAAGAAAATAAAAGGTATGACTACTACATTAAACAGGAGTCTTAACAAAATAGAATAATATGAAAACTTTCCTTATTAAGGTTCTGAATAATGGTATCTTTCGCAATATGGTAAATGTGATTTCTATTAACTGTTTATATAGTAATTTTCTGAAAGTAACAACCTCAAGCTTCATATAGAAACTTATACAGAATCTTGCAAACGCTTTCTTATTTACTAAACCACATGATATTATTGAAAACATTAATCTTTTCCTATCAATTTCTTATCCAATAATTTATAAACCACGTGATATTATTGAGAATAATGGCAAAACACTCATAATGCATCCCCGAAAGTTAATAATTTCATATAGAAACTTATACAGAATCTTCCAAAAAGCTTTCTTATTTACTAAACACGTGATATTAACCTTAACCATAAGATATTATGAAAACACCCCGAAAGTTAATTTAATCAAGAAAGGCAGCCAGATAATCGACCCAATCTTTTTAATGTTCAATAATAATGAGTTGCCAAATGAGAAGGGAACAATAAATTTTTTAACTTTGGTATGCAATAATTCCTAGAGTAAAAATATAAACGTGAGATAATGTCCCGCTAAACAGAATAACATACTGGAATAAATATCATGCTTAAATTCATAGCAACTGTTGAGAAAAAAACACGAAAAAAAAAATGTCTTTTAAAAGACTCGAAAATTTGATAATGCTTATTCCTCATTTAGCAAGCATCGGCATTCTAGCCTTGGTCTCAGCTTTTGTTTATCTGATACGCAACAATGTCAACGTGGTCCACCTAGATCCGCAAGTTTTTCTCCAACAAGTGCAAATAGAAAATGAAAATAATTCAAATCAAGGGTGCAACTTGTTTGCAGGCAGATGGGTTTACGATAATGTTTCATACCCTCTGTACAAGGAGAAAAAATGTTCTTTCTTGGATGATGAATTTGTTTGTGAGAAGAATGGGAGAAAGGACTTAAAATATCAGAACTGGAGATGGCAACCTCATACCTGTGACCTTCCAAGGTTACTAAAGATATTATTAAAATAATAAATTTGCAATCTATACCTTTGCATTTGTTACACTTGCTAACATAAACTATTTTTGTTCTGCAACCGACAACCTAAACTGTGTGAGTATTTAGCCTAAGATATTACCCCAAAAATATTCACTTACTTGACTCGTCGTAATAGTCCAACTCCAGTTGATCGATGGTTGCAGAATGAAAACTTCACATATTTTAGGTAGCTACTTAGTTGCATGTGTACAAGTTTAGTATGCAAAGTCATTGGTTATGTTGCAAAGGTTTTTCTCTCATATTACATAATGTTCTATTTTGGGTTTTATTTGTAGGTTCAACGGCACGGCATTATTGGAGAAAATAAAAGGGAAAAAGCTTGTGTTCGTAGGCGATTCCTTGAATAGAAACCAATGGATATCGATGATTTGCCTAATTCAGCAATATCTTCCGGCCTCATCAAAGACACTTAAATATGCGGAAAGGATTGACAATTTGTTCTACCTTCATGTCATCGTAAGTCTTTTTTCTTTCTTTTTTTGCATAATTAATAGATAAATAAAGAGAGCAGGCCATAGTAGTACATAATTGTTTATTAATGTAATGATAAAAAGATTTTGATGAATAAATAAATAAATATGTTGATGAATTTTGTGTTGTTTAAATATTTGATGAAAGGAATACAACGCAACAATTGGGTTCTATTGGTCACCAATGCTTGTGGAGTCAAACTGTGATGAAATAAAACCCAATCGAAATTGGCCTCATGTAGCTCGAATTAAGTCGATAGAAAGGCATGGCAAGCACTGGATTGATGCTGATATACTCGTCTTTGATTCCTTTGCCTGGTGGATGAGTGATGAAATCACGGTTCTGTATGTACTCTACTTTTTATTAAACCAACACCACATAATTAATTTCAATTTTACTTCTTAAACTATATATGCATTGTGATCAGGTGGGGATCATTTGGGAGTCCTGATGCGGTATACAAAACAGAAATGAACAGTTTGCGCCGATATGAAATTGCTTTAAGTACTTGGTCAGATTGG
The DNA here is from genome assembly GCA_014905375.1 of Phtheirospermum japonicum. Classification (NCBI taxonomy): domain Eukaryota; kingdom Viridiplantae; phylum Streptophyta; class Magnoliopsida; order Lamiales; family Orobanchaceae; genus Phtheirospermum; species Phtheirospermum japonicum. Next base: position 615,073 of record BMAC01000290.1, on the reverse strand, counting down.
GTGGAAGTGCATATCAATCGGACCAGAACCAAGTTGTTCTTCATGAGCGCTTCACCTTTTCGTCCAGGGTAAGTTTATGATGATGTGCTCGAATCAATTTGCAGAAACTTATACTTTAAAAAAAAAAAGGTAATTTACTATAGCAAAATGTGGAAGCTAATAAATTAATGAATTTATAATTAATTAAGAATGTTTGATGAATAATTCATAAAAGTGATTATCAATATCGAAGAAAAAAAAAGTCAAACTAGAAGTAAAATCACAAATCAAAGGATGCGAATGGATCCACCAATAATTTTAAGAAAGAGCAAATTTTGGGAGTGTTTGTTTGTGAGATGAAAAAAAGAAAAAAAAAAAAAAAGTAATGATGATAATTAGTGTGATACAATAATAGTTAAATAATGATTGTAAATATTTGGTATTAATTCATATTAAGAAATAGGATACAATGTAGAATCCGGTCATTAATTTGCTGGACTTGGCAAAAATAGTCCATAATATATGAGGTGACATATTTTGTCCACTAATCAAACTTTTATCGCATATTTAGTCCAATTATTGAGATTTTGACCGAAAGATTTCTGGTGAAATGTAGAGGATTGCAAATTTAGTCCATCAATTAAACAAAAATAGCATATTTAGTCCAGATTTTTGGTCACGTGCAATTTTCCGACAAGAATTTCAATTTCAAGTGAAAATTGGACTAAATGTGCGACGAGAATTTAACTAATGGACTAAATTTGCCATCCCTATATTTAGTATACCATTTTTTCCAAATTCAAAAGGTTAATGGACGAATTCTACATTTTAGCCAATAGAAATATGAGAGTGTGAACTTGAAGTTTGTAGGAAAACCTATACTAATGATTTGAAATTTTTTTTAATGTGTAGATGAGATTAAGAAAATAAGAATTGTGAGATAAATGAATTGCATTTTTCCTTAAAATATTTTTATCAAAAATTACAATTTGGAGAAAAGAAAATTATCGAGTGGAATAAAAATAAGAAAAAAAAAATCACATTAATTCTAGAGCATCAAGAAGCTTTATTATTATAACAATTGCAAACACTACATTTCACTTTGTGAAATGTGTGCGTATATAAACTTGACATCTCTTACATTTATAATTTCTTCTTGAAATCTTCTTTCTTGTGACCACTTGAATTGTAGACATACTCGATGGGCAACAGATCACAGTTGCTACAAGAAAACTGATCCGACTTCTAATGAGTCGTATTGGCGAAGTTTTATGAAACGCGACATGATGTGTATAGTAGAGTCAATCATAGACAAGTTGTGGCAAAGAGGACTAAAAGTAGAGTATCTCAATATAACCGAGTTATCGGCTTACAGAGAGGATGCCCATCCAGCAACTGATAGGCAGATTTCGAACCCTAAACTCACCAAAGACCAATGGAAAGACCCAGCAAAATTTTCCGATTGTCTTCATTGGTGTCTTCCTGGAGTACCTGATGTTTGGAATGAGATCCTTTATGCCTATATTATGAAACCCTAATAGTTGTATGGTTTCTCTAATTCTGTTTTTACTTTTTTTTCCCTAATGTTTTTCTTCTTTTTTTTTTTTTTTGCCTTTTTTTTTGTGCAACAAAAGTTGTTGAATAGATAATTTCTTCATTTTCAAGCAAAATATCAAAATGTTGATGTAAATTTTTTTTATGGTTAAACCAGACAATCAAGTTGATCATCAAGAAAAATGACAAGAAACGAGTTCTTGATTGAGAAGATTTATCAATTTTGTTTAATTTGTTACTAGCAGTTCAACTTGATGTTGATTTATTGGTTTCAAACTAGATAATACATTTCACACCCACACAACACATTTGTCAAACTTTTTGGCATTTAATCATTGCCTAATTAATCTCTCCCGAGATCTTTATGTTGTATCATACACTCGAATGAAATGAAATAATCAGATTTGTTGCTATAAAGATGTTCATAACTGTCTGATAAATGTCATTGTGATAAAATCCCATCTCAATAAATATCAATCTTCAATATCAGAAATGTTTATATATCTTAATTATCTCTTATGATAAATATTAACTTCAATGTAATAAATGTAATTTTTAATAATTTTTTCCAGCACCCCCGCCTACCTTCCCCAAGTGGTTCCATGATAGCTCTTACTGGTCGTCGTAAGTCTCAACCTCCGGTATAAAACGCATCCGATCTTTCTCTTCTACTTCTTCCACGTGGATGTAATTGGTACATTGATCTAGAACTTGGTCAAAAGTAAACGCAGGCCTCTTAGCTAATGAGGTTCTCAATACTCTTATCCTTAGTCCCTGATTTAGCTCACCAGCTTTTATCTCATTTGTCGTTGTGGGCACCTCCAAGGTAGCCTTAGTGAATCTGAATAAGTACTCCTTAAAAGTTTCTCCAGGTCACTATACAACCAAAAAGAGTGACATGAACTTCTTTATCTTAGTCTTTGCGCTAGCAAAGTGCGTCAGGAAAGTCAACCTTAGAATCTAAAAGCTTGTAGCCCTCCCTAGGGCAACCTAATGAAACCAGTCTTGCTCCAGACCTCGTAGGGTAGACAAAAATACCCTGCATGCTATACTACGGTAATGTTGCCTCGTTTTTAAAATGCTGAATACGTTGAGTGGGATCCAACAACCCCTCACAGTAAAATTCTAACCCCTTGTATCCCTGGGGCAAAGCTGCGACCTATTTCTGTTATGCTCGCAAGGTCTCTTACATGTCTCTCATATCCCGGGATATTGGCAACATAACTTCATCATCCTCTGTCATCTCTCTGCTCCATTGTAAGTCGTTTTATTGGTACCTCCTTCCTTGTGACCCGCCAAAGATCCCTATCACATCTTCGTCTTTCTGATCCTCGTCCGATAATGAGTACCTTCTCTGAGATCGCTTCTTTTTTGTTGCTTACATCAACTCTAGATCAGGCATCCATGGTTCTTTTTCCCCACTCCTCCTTTGGGATGGTGTAATCAATCTCAGCATGTATTCCTTATCCTTGTCATCACCAGGTGTGGGTCCCGCTTCATCGTCACTGATGTCCTTTCTTGATATGATTTTTTCCAACTTCTCTATAGGTATTTCGCTGACCAATTTTTGGAGCAACCCCTTATTATTGATGCAGGGGTTATGTTTTTGTATCTCCTCAATTTCCTTGGTTCCTAGGTTCATCTTTTTCATGTGCATCATCTTCGTAGATAATGCTGCCTTTCCCTCCAACGTTTGTACGCTTCTCGCCCTCTTTCTCTGGTCTCGGTATTTTCTACACCACTGGTTCCTTCCCCTGCCTTTATGCTTTTCATGCCATTTTCTCATCTATGGCCCTTGGTGATATGTATATGCATGTAGGGGGTATCATTCTTCCCAAGTCTCCGCCTTGTTATGGCTCCGTGAAATCCAGGACTTGCGTTGTTACGTTTCTTCCCCTCGTGATTGCTTATGAATTGTTCTCAAGTCTTTTGCTCAAGAACTCGTTGTCCCTCCTATTGCCACAAACAACACTACTTTATGCGACTAAAAATCTTGTCTCACCAAGAAAGAGGTCGAATTGCTCCTCGAACTCAAGCGACTTGCAAAACAAAACCAAGCCGGACAGCTCCGTCATAGGCCATACGATACTTAAGTCAATATCCATATATAGTGATAAACGAGAGCTCTGTGAAAGTATGAATAATCAACTTATAATAGAATAAGGGCATGTGTTATAGACAAGAGATGTATCATCAGTCTAGGATTTACGTCTCATATGCATACAATAATTCCACAATAAATCCACCAACTTAGAATTAGAATCTCTCACTTATGTTAAGTTACCATAACCGTTGGAACTCTCGCCACTTTTTAAGTTACCATAATAGGTATGGGTCATAAACTATCCATGTATACCTTTAGTCTGTCAGGACTCATACCATGACCATATCAACCCGTCAGGGCCCATACCATGATCATGCCAGCCTATCGTAGGCATATAAAGTCTACCTCCTTTATTCAACCTGATTTAAGAACAGTACTACCATTTCAATCCATAAGAGCTCGACAATTCTTTTAAAGAGGTCGCTCCTCTTATCTAATCGGCCTAATTCAACATACATATCAATCTAAATATTTAATGTCGTATCAATAATAATTTCTCTATGATTCTCATTGTTCAAATATACAAAGAACCCCAAAAATTTATATATACTACATTCTGATAAACAAATAAGGAGACCGAACTAATGAGATGAATCTCGTTTATGAAAAAGTAACAAAAATCTTTTGAGTATCTTAGTGAGTTATCTTTTTATTTCCTCATTCTTTCTATCAATTTCTAGTTCAATAATTACCAAATCATGCACGTGATAGTTAAAAGCCAAAACTCTCAGGTAAGTACTTGATCGATTTAGTATCGTGTTCATACGGTTGTATTGAATGATCCCGGCCGGTTGCTTTCACGTATGAATAAAATTTCAATCATGAATGTATGAATAAAATTTCAATTTCATGATTGCATTTCAAGAAGTACAACAATGTAACTAACGGAAGAATATCTTAATTATATTTTTTATGGTAAACTTCAAAAGAAAAGGCAATAAAACTCATTTTAGAATTTTTTATAAATGTAATGGGATGTCACTATATATAGACCACTTAAGACCTCACTTCCCATCACTTTCACGCGCGATTATTCACAAAATCACGTGACACAATTGTTCCTTGTAAGTACTAAAACATATTGGAATATATCATCGACCCTAATACATAATTGCGGAACATGTCAAGAAACAAAAACCACGAGATGAAAAAAGAAACGATGGCTCTTGAAAATAAGCTAAAACTCCCTCACTTGGTAAGCCTCGTCCTTCTAGCCTTAGTCACCGTCTATCTTCATCTAACGTGCAACAACAGCAACGTGGTCCACTTAGACCCACAAGTTTTTCTCCAAGAAGGATCGTGCAACTTGTTTTCAGGCAGATGGGTTTACGACAACGTATCATACCCTCTTTACAAGGAAGAACAATGTTCTTTCATGGAAGATGATTTTTCTTGTGAGAAATATGGCAGAAAAGATTTAAAATATCAGAATTGGAGATGGCAACCTCATAATTGCGACCTTCCAAGGTTAATTCATTAAAATATTTGTCTCTATATTCTCTTGATTTCCCATTATGTTTTAGATAATAATGAAATTTTATATAAGTTAATTACGAAAAATACCTTAAGATTTAATCTGTACGTTGCGAAGAAGCAAATAATAATAATAATAATGATAATTAATTAATAAATTAATTAATTATCTTTCAAAGCTACAGAATAACCCCTTGACATTTGTTTTTGTTTTACAAACTGCGATCCATATGTTTTGTAACACCAATGAAATAGTTGCTATTCCTTGACACGTGTTTAGGTTCAATGGCACGGCATTGTTGGAGAAAATAAGGGGGAAAAGGCTTGTATATGTAGGGGATTCCTTGAATAGAAACCAATGGAAATCGATGCTTTGCCTAATTGAATCAGTTTTGCCCGCATCATCAAAGAAGAAGGTCAAACTGACCGGCAACATGTACTACTTTCACTCCATTGTAAGACTTTTTTTTTACGGGTTAACTTATTCTTTTTTGCCAAAAAAAAAAAAAAAACAATCAATATTTCATGTCTGATACATTTTGTTGGTTAATTAATTGATGAAAGGAATACGATGCTCTAATTGAGTTCTATTGGGCACCATTGCTGGTGGAGTCAAATTGTGATGATATAGAGAAACACAGAGTGTGGCCTCGTATAGTCCAAATTAAGTCGATAGAAAATCACGGAAGGCACTGGGTTGACGCAGACATCCTCATTTTTGACTCATTTGCCTGGTGGATGGGTCCTCGTAACATAACAATCTCGTAAGTATATTCTCTAGGACTTATATTTAGTTTGAAATCAACATTTTAGTCATTTTTTCTATCTATTTATTTATTTAATATGTTTGTATGCGGGAGAAACTAAAATATCAGGTGGGGATCAATTGGGAGCCCCAGTGCAGTACAGAAAAGGGTTTCCCAAAAATTGGTTCCATACGAAATTGCGCTACGCACTTGGTCAAATTGGATGGAAATGCATACCAATCGAACCAAAACTAAGTTGTTTTTCATGAGCCCCACGGCTTACCGTGAAGGGTACGTATATATGTATATGTAACGATATCCCAATTATGAGATACTTTAAAACTTATATCTGGAAAAAAATGAAAAAAAAAATTATTGATGTTGATTTAAAGGGATAATAGTAATATTTTTATGGTTGTAATGTGATTTTTGAAATATTTTTTTTTTCTTATGAAAGTAATATCAAAACCTCTGGGATGATTTTTGTAATTATCTCTTTATGGAATGATCATCAAGTATGGTTACTTGTTGTGTTATCTTTCTTATTATGGTCAAAAAACAAAAAATCATTCAAGTATTAATTAATGCTTCGACAATTAATCAATATGCATGAACGCAGAGGTACAATGTGGGGCACGTACCACGGCTGCTACAACGTAACAGAGCCGATTTTGGATGAAACATTCTGGTCGGCCGCTATGAGCCCCAACGTGATGCGTATAATAGAATCAACCTTGAGAACGTTGGAGCAAAGAGGCCTGAAAGTAGAATATCTCAACATAACCCAATTATCTACTTACAGGGACGATGCTCATCCATCAACTCATAGGACATTTTGGAATGTAAAAACTAAAGAACAACTAAAAGACCCGACCAAGTTTGCTGATTGTCTACACTGGTGTCTTCCGGGAGTACCCGATATTTGGAATCAGATCCTTTATACTTATATCATGAAATCTTGAAAGACTATATGATTGTCTATTCCTCTTTTTACTTTTTTTGTTTGTTTGTTTGTTTAATGACCACGTGGTTTTTTGTTCTGTACATGAGAAGTTCTTGATGAATTTTTTTTGCCTTTGTCTAATAAACATAAGAATGATGATCAATGTACCTTGAACGATATATATATATATATTTTATGATAACATATCTATATCATGGAATCAGGGCGGTTTCTAGTACATTGCTGGGGGCAAACAATTTTCTTGATCTTTCTAGTATATATGATATATAAATAAAGTATCTATATCATAGAAGTTAGCTGGTGCAAAATTCATTATTAAAAAACTAAATACTATATAAGAATGATTTTTTTATCATTTCTCCAAATTCAAAAAAGTAATAAATTTTGTGTCCCAGCTCTAAATCCGACTCTCCAAAATCTTTATTTCACTACCAAATTACTATATTGGTGGATTGGGATTGCTATTTTTCACTATGAAAGAAATCGAGAATATTGACTAATATAACAACGGACAAAATCCCTCGACAATTACTAACAGAATTACCGATGGACACGGAGTGATTTGCCCAAATAAATATTAACGATGATTACCAAGGACTTTGCCCGTCGGTACAAGCGTCATCGCCCATCCATTGGTAATAATGGCGCAAACTATTAGTACCATAATTTAATAACATATTTGACGACGAGCGACCGACATGCCCTTTATATTGACGGCACTACGCAACGGTAAATGTCGGCGACATAAATAGCCATTAGCCTAACTAAACTAAAATAAAAAAATTATGCAGACAGCATAACAGCCGTCAGCAAAAGCTAAACCTAATATAGACCCCACCCGGCCACGTTGGTTTGAACTGAAAGCCAAAAAAAGAGGGAGGGGGTGAAGACGTCGACTCCTCCACATTCAACCATCATCGGAGCTGCAACCAACGTTCGTCGCTACTCAAAGGTCATTGCCGCCTCCACGTTCCAGGACCACCACACGCCCAATCTGTCGCTGCTCACACACCGCTGAGGCCGCTTTGAAGATAGTGACAGGTAATTTTCAATTTAAATTTCATTTAAGTTTAGTTTTTAATATAGGTTTGAATCATAACTTAGGTTTTGAAAGTTGGGGTTAGGGTTTGAAAATAGGAATGAAGGCTTGAAACAAGGGTTTCGAAGTAATGGATTAGAGTTTGAAATTAGGGTTTAGGATAATTAGGATTAGGTTATATTTAGATAATTAGGGTTTATTTCAAAAATTAGGGTTAGTTTAGGGTTAATTAAAAATAACTTCAAAATTTAGGGCTGGATTCTAATTATTTAAATAATTAAGTTGATCATACAATTAATTTTTAATTAGTGTTGAATTATGTATTTATTATGGGTTTGATTGTATAATTAATTTTGATGATGGGATACATTGGCTTTCTGGTGGGTAGTTGATAACGTGGTGTACGACGCGGACCACGAGATTTTTGTCCTCCAATCAGAGGTGTTTTGAAATATTGTGGTCGTGGTTTTGAAATTTGTTGGTGGTTTTCAAACGTGTTTTGAATGTTGTGTTGAATGCATATTTTCAATAGTGAGTTTTAATATTGTGTTGACAACATGTTAAATTAGTGAAACCAATTAATAATTATAGCACAATTAAAAATATGTCAAAGTTATTAATTATGTCCGTCGGTGTAACTAATTACTGTACATGTATCCTTTCCTCAAAACATCTTACCTTAGACCTGTTTGAAATTTAGTATCAAATAGAGAGTTTGATATTAAATTTTGAATTGTCCACTTATTTGAATAATTTGAAAATGTGATTATCTTAGTATGTGTTTTGATTCAAATTTCAATTCTATATCTATCTTGTTCTCGGTTGCACTACAATATATATATACTTAAAGGTGTTGTCGAAATTTTTAGGTCTTCAAAACGCATACTGAGATAATTATATACTCAAGATCACATTCTTGAATGGGATAGGGCCCATACCAATAATTTAATTATTATATATATGCATCATCATATCGCTTGCTTATCTATAATTTAATCACCTATATATCACACATTATTTGTGACTATATATGCAACATTAATTAATCCTAATTAGCAGGTTATAGGATGAGTTTTAATTGTAGTTGGTTATACAAAAAAGGGGTGGATAATTATCTATCCAAATCGTTCTTGGAAGATGTGGAGAGTTTCATTTAATTTGCGCTCACACATTTGCAATGAAGGACGGGGAAAGTGTCCTTGTATTCATACAAAGTTTAGGAGTCGTAATTACCTCAATGTCGTCGAAATCAAGTATCACCTAGTTAAAAATGAATTAGTTTCGTGATCAACCTTGATTTAAACCTGCTAGACAAGGGAACATGAAACGGCGGAACGCAAACGTTGCTTATAAGAAGATGTATAATTTTCTATTAACTTCCTGATTGCAGAGGTTGTATGCATATACAACAATTGAAAAGGATATGAGGTGGCATGAAGAACACGTTATTGATGATGTTATCACATGTCACCCATCATATCCAAAGGTCTGAAAATATTTCAATCAAACTAATTCAGAGTTTGTTGTCGAAATGTAAAATTGAGCCACTATACAAATGATTTTCAACCATTTGGAAGCTTTGGATTGCAATATTCATCATGGCCAGTGATAGTTACATCTTAAAAGTTGTCACCTTGGATGTGTATGAAAGAAAATTACATGTTTATGAGTGTTCTTATTCCAAGACCAAAAAATTCTAAGAATAGTCTAGATATTTTTCTGCAACCTTTAATTACCAAGTTGAATCATATATGGATAGTTAGTTCTCCCTATATGATGTCTCTATGAAATATAACTTCTAGTTGCGAGCACCCTGACTCGCACGTATTTGAACATATTTTCGTATTTATATATCTCCGACTTATTTTACCATGTTTTATGTTTATTTTAGGTATCTTGAAGTCTTTCGGTGTTAAGTTGGATGAGTGTGGGCCCGAGAGTGGAGTTTCAAATAAATTGGGCCCTGATTTGGTATATTACAGCTGACACTGGATATGTCATCCACACTGGGTTACTCAGTGTCCAAACCCCGTGAATGAATTTCTGGCAGAAAGACCCCTCCGATTGGACTGGGAGACCATCAGATGTAAGCGTTACAAACTCGGATTTTGTGGAGATTTTCAGTTACGGAAGGGGTATTTGAAGGCTACAAAAGGCCAAGAACTCAGCCACATTCGAAGACACGAAAATATCACTAAGAATCCATTCAAGAACCAATAATCCCTCGTCTGGTTCGTGACAAACCGGGTCGAGAAGACAATCTCGAACCTCTTGAGGATGACAATCCATGAGTGTTCTTGAGTTGTTTTTCATTCTATTTTCCCTTTTTATAATTAAAACCTTAGTTTTTAGATTTTAGATAGATGTTAGATTGGTTATCATTAATCGTTGGAATATGAGGTTCGTGACAAGCTTCCAAAACTCTAATGTGGTTCATCTTATCTTCGGAATAGCTGGAGTTGGCAAGGATTTCATCATAGTGATAATCACTTTTCTCCAATTTAGTAATCTCTAAATTTAGTTCTCATTGGTTTGTTTTGATTTTCAGTAATCTTGTTTGGATATTGTGTTTGCATATTGTGTTTGGATTATTCGTTTGAATCGTTTATGTTTGGATTATTGTGACTCATTTGCTCAAGAATTGTTTTGGTTAACTAGTTGATTTCTATTATCGTGATTTGAATGTTTTGATTGGGTTTGTGATATAGGATTTGTTGATGATTGCTAATTAGAATTTACGGTTCTAGTGATTGGAATCGTTTAGAACCATCGCTTGTAATTATCAGGTGTCGTTGGGATTGACAACCCCAACTCGTAGACTAAGTGTTCGATAAAATGCCCAAGTGGTCGTGGAGATGATTCCAAGGTCCTAGACCCTCATTTTATTAATCATTTAAAAAGGTTTTGAATTTCGTTTTAGAATTCGTTGTTAAATATTTTATTAACTTTAGTCAAATTCTTGCATGGTGATTGACGCTCTCCTTGCAAGAATAGTTTAAATTACTCGTAGTATAAATTTTAAATCATCATTTAGTTATTACAATTCTCAAAATCCCCTTTGTCCGCGTGTTTAGATTAGCTTTTTATTATTTTCTCGTTCGTATAAACAAACACAAAAACAACTTCCGATTAATCTTCCTCGAGAGATCGACGCGAGTTAACTTGCCAAGTTTAAAAGTGACCCCGTTCTCTTGCGGGCGAACTAAATCCCTTTCAAAAGTAGACGTGCACTGTTTAACTGGATTTTAATTTTGAAAGGAACATAAAAGTTTGGATCAAAATTTGGCGCCATTGCCGGGGAAGGCTAAAAGTTGTAATTTTTTTATGTTTGCTCTTTATGACATTGTTCGTGTTGTGATTTGTTTCGTTTGTGTTTAGTGATTATTTGTGATTTTTGTTTGTGTTCGTTTTTGTTGTTTTCCGCCGGTACGTTTAATCTTGTGCGTTGAGTGTTGTGTATGCTAGGTACCTCGACGACAAAGGCCGAGATTCAATAAACCGTTTTCAAAAAAAAAAGAAGAAGAAGAAGAAGAAAGAATGTCTAACCTGTACGCTTATTTTTATCTTTAACCGACCACTCGATGGAGTCAAGCGATGCGAGACTACGATCCGGATGAGTTCTACTATGAGCAACTCCTGGTATTTCATGGGCTCCCGAGTGAGGATCCATTCGACTTCATCCAAGAGTACAACGCCATAACAAGAACCTTCCCCATTTTAGGCCTTACGAGGGATAAAGTGAAAGTGCGACTCTTCCTCTATATGTTGAAGGGTCGAGCAAGAAAATTATTTCTACATTCAGAGCCTGATTCCTTGGGGACGTGGGAGGAAGTGTATAATTGGCTCATGGAGACATTCTATTCGCCTGAGTAGAACACATCTTCAAATTCATACACTTGAAAACACAAGAGGATCGATGAATTGACCAGAGAGATAGCATCCTTGAAAGATAAGCTAGCAAGTTGAGCCTTATTAAAGAAGAATATTGAAGAATGTGATCGCTGCGGATCACGATGGCATTTGGAGAATGCATGTCGAGTGACGTTTGACGAAGAGCCACAGGAGGAAGCTTCAATCATTTTGAACTACTCGAGCTACGACTCTTGTTCAATTTTCGGCTCAAATCCCTACTACCCGAGATATGAAGACTATACTCTACCTTCTCCTCCCGACCACTACCAACAAATCCACTATCATCCCGATGCCCCACTCGATAATGATTCCTACCCAGTCACCCGTGATAAGGTGGAGCATCTTACTTTTGAAGAGCTTCCAATTCTTGATGTAGTGGAGCCGACCTTGGAGTTTGGTGACTCAAGCTTTAATGCTTGTTTGGGAGAGTTGTGTGAGGAGATGGAGATTGAGAATTTGGTTGAGATCGCCTCTTTTGCGATTGATTATGAAGTTTTGGGTAATAGTGTAGGGGTGTTGCCGTTGGAGATTCCGAGTGAGGATGTTGGCGACTCGGACTTACTTGCTCTTTGTGGAGATGTTGGAGTTGTGTTACCGGATTTGGAGGAGGTTGTGTTTTTTGAGGCGCTTTTCATTTTTCCCGATGCTTTGATCAATCTTAACGTTGAAGCAGTAGAAGAGGCAATCGAAAAGGATTTTGGGTCGATCGATGATCATTCATTTTGTTCGACCGACTTCCTAGTCATTCCGACCACCGAGCATTGTTCCACACTCCGACTGACTTTCGATATCTTTTTGGTCATCGATTACTCACATTTTCGACCTCCAAAATCGGTTGGAGTTTTTATTTCTCTCATCATGGGACCTGCTCGTCGTGCCCACCTTGGTGATCTTCATCACCCGCTTTTGCTCTTGGAGAACACTAAGGCATGGCACGATCGTCATTTATTTTTGGATCCTGGATAACATCACTTTTGTAAGTCGTCGAGCAAAAGATGTTAAAAGTTGCACTTCTTGGGAGGTAACCCAAGGTATCGTTTTTCTAGCTTAATTTAAAAATTTCTCAATTTTATTTTTCGGTACATATTTTTGTTCGTGATTAACTTGAGTTGGATAGGTGTGGTAATGATTTGTTGAGTTGTGCAGCAAGAGTGTGGAAAATGATGATTTTCCTGGACATCCGATCAGACGAGGGAAAGTGAACGGTCGGTCGAAGCATACTGGACTGTTGTCTGACCAGATGAGAGAAATTGACCGGTCGGACAAAGCACACTGGACTGCTGTCCGACCGGATTGGTGCAGTGACCGGTCAGTTGGAGACAGCAGACTTACTTGAAACCATCGCTCCATTTGTAGAGTTCCATCTTTTCCTCTGGACGGCATGGACATTTAGGCGGCTCGAGCCCCAGAATTGTATCACTTTCTATCCCAACTCTCGTTTTTCATTTTTAGTGATTTTTCTGTTATGTGTTTTGTGCTAGAGTGTCTGTTTAACCATTTGACTAACTATTTGCATGATAATTGATTCGACGTTTTCCTTTTTCCTTGTATTGATATTTATAATAGCAATACAGACATTACTTACTTTTGTGTGGGGGGTGGGGATAGTTTATGCATGCGTAGTCTTTTTGGTCGAATGGTTCTGTTTGAGTCTTTCTTTGTAACGACGTACGAATTAACCAATTGTTTATGTCGATGTAAGTTGAAGTTATTCCCATGCTTATTTGTGTTTGTACTGGCTTGCCATATCGGAATCATGTATTATGTGATATGTCGTTAGAGTCTGTTGAGCTTTTTTAAGTGCAAAAATTTTCAAAAACTACTTACACATATTTATTTAAAACAACTCTTGGTCATTAGCAATTTTCCGAAGCTCTTAAAAATTAATCTTCTTGTTTTCAAAAGTTTGAATAAAACCCTAGTAAGGAGCCTTGTGTGTTTATCAACATTTCATGTTGTGATTCGATAAGAGTTTTGAGAAGTCCCTAAAGTCGCATGTGTATATTTGGTTTTGGGAATGACGATAGGCACATATAAAACCCGATTCCAGCTATATTCAAAAATAAAAACCACTATAAATTCCTAATGAGCCCCTTTGAGCCTTTATTTCGTCTCTTTATTAGCCATGAGCATAATTGTAGCTCTTATTTCGTTTAAGTTTGTCAGATGAGAGTTTTATTTATCATTGGTTAATGAGATATGACGAATGCAGGGTGGAAATTAGTGGGACACTATTATAAAAAAAATAAGAAGAAGAGAAAGAAGAAGAAGAAGAAGAAGAAGAAGAAGAAGAAGAAGAAGAAGAAGAAGAAGAAGAAGAAGAAGAAGAAGAAGAAGAAGAAAGGCAAACTAGTATAGAAGGAACTAACACTCTTGTTCCTTAAGATCGGGCGAGTTTATTCAGTTTTTGGAGAGAAATATCCTTAGTTATAAAAAGCTAATAATAGCGTTATATAGTTGTTTTGGGAGGAATGAGGAGCAAGCTTTGCTCTATGCTTAAAATTTGGATTGAGTGAGTTATTGATTGCGTTTGTTCGCAACTTAGCCACACATCTTTATATATGACATACCTCACCAAAGATCCTACATTACAACCCTAGAAAGTCCTAATCCGATCCTTGATTAAATGTGCACACATATGCGATGTACGAGTCTTTGATTTTCACGAGTCGTTGAATGCATGTCAATATTGATCCGAGCATATACACTTAACTTTTGAAAAACACGAGCGAATGAGTGCACCATTATATATATATTTCCCTTTTGTGAGGATGCATTATTTTGATTTCAAGGTGAAAAGGTAACACGAGCTTAGCTTAAGAGTTTTCGACAAAAGTGTTTATATTTGCAAAACTATATTTTATGCACAACATGACTCTTTGATCTAGCTATTTTCATGCTTACGTGGTTTGGATTCTTTCGTTTGTTCGAGGACGAATAAACCAATAAAGCATGGGGTGGTTGACTCGCACGTATTTGTCACGATTTTTGTATATATGGCTAGTATTTTAGTTAGATTTGTTGTTAATTTTGGTATAAATTGGATAGATTGAGCATATTTTTGTATTTATGTATCTCTGACTTATTTTACCATGTTTTATATTTATTTTAGGTATCTTGAATTCTTTCGGTGTTAAGGTGGATGAGTGTGGGCCCGCGAGTGGAGTTTCAAAGAAATTGGGCCCTGATTTGGTATATTACACCTGAATTTGGGTATGTCATCCACACTGGGTTACTCAGTGTCCAAACACAATGTATGAATTTCTGGCAAAAAGATCCCTCCGATCGGATGTAAGAGTTACAAACTCGGATTTTGTGGAGATTTTCAGTTACGGAAGGGGTATTTGAAGGCTACAAAAGGCCAAGAACTCAGCCACATTCGGAGACACGAGAATATCACTAGGAATCCATTCAAGTACCAATAATCCCTCGTCTGGTTCGTGACAAACTGGGTCGAGAAGACAATCTCGAACCTCTTGGGGATGACAACCCATGAGTGTTCTTGAATTGTTTCTCATTCTATTTTCCAATTTTATAATTAAAACCTTAGTTTTTATATTTTAGATAGATGTTAGATTGGTTATCGTTAATCGTTACAATATGAGGTTCGTGACAAGCTTCCAAAATTCTAGCGTGGTTCATCTTATCTCCGGAATTGCTGGAGTTGGCAAGGATTTCATCATAGTGATAATCACTTTTCTCCAATTTAGTAATCTTTAAACTTAGTTCTCATTGGTTTGTTTTGATTTTTAGTAATATTGTTTGGATATTGTGTTTGCATATTGTGTTTAGATTATTCGTTTGAATCGTTTATGTTTGGATTATTGCGAATCATTTGCTCAAGAATTGTTTTGGTTAACTAGTTGATTTCTATTATTGTGATTTGGATGTTTTGATTGAGTTTTTGATATGGGATTTATTGATGATTGCTAATTAGAATTTACGGGTCTAGTGCTTGGAATCGTTTAGAACCATCACTTGGAATTATCGGGTGTTTAATTTACACGTTGGGATTGAAAACCCCAGCTCGTAGACTAAGTGTTCGATAAAATGCCCAAGTGGTCGTGGAGACGATTCCTAGACCCCCGTTTTATTAACCATTTTTCAATTTCTTTTTAGAATTCTTTGTTAAGTCTTTTATTAACTTTAGTCAAATTCTTGCATGGTGATTGACGCTCTCCTTGCAAGAATAGTTTAAATTACTCGTAGTATAAATCTTAAAATCATCGTTTAGTTATTACAATTCTCAAAATCCCCTTTGTCCGCGTGTTTAGATTAGCTTTTTATTATTTTCTCGTTTGTATAAACAAACACAAAAATAACTTCCGATTAGTCTTCCTGGAGAGATCGACTTGAGTTAACTTGCCAAGTCTACAAGTGACCCCGTTCTCTTGCGGGCGAACTAAATCCCTTTCAAAAGTAGACGCGCACTGTTTAATTGGATCTAATTTTGAAAGGAACATAAAATTTCGGATCAAAATTTTGCGTCGTTGCCTGGGAAGGCTAAAAGTTGTAATTTTTTTGTGTTTGCTCTTTATGACATTGTTCGTGTTGTTATATTTCCCTTTTGTGAGGATGCATTCTTTTTATTTCAAAGTGAAATGTTAACACGAGCTTAGCTTTCGACAAAAGTGTTCATATTTGCAAAACTATATTGTATGCACAATATGACTCTTCGATCTAGCTTTTTTCATGCTTACGTGGTTTTGATTCCTTTGTTTGTTCGAGGATGAAAAAACCAATAAAGCCTGGGGTAGTTGACTCGCACGTATTTGTCATGATTTTTTTATATATGGCTAGTATTTTAGTTAGATTTGTTGTTAATTTTGGTATAAGTTGGATAGATTGAGCATATTCTCGTATTTATGTATCTCCGACTTATTTTACCATGTTTTATGTTTATTTTAGGTATCTTGAATTCTTTCAGTGTTAAGGTGGATGAGTGTGGGCCCGCGAATGGAGTTTCAAAGAAATTGGGCCCTGATTTGGTATATTACACCTGAATCTGGGTATGTCATCCACACTGGGTTACTCAGTATTCAAACCCAGTGTATGAATTTCTTGCAGAAAGATCCCTCCGATCGGACTGGGAGACCATCCGATCAGATGTAAGCGTTACAAACTCGGATTTTGTGGAGATTTTCAGTTACGGAAGGGGTATTTGAAGGCTACAAAAGGCCAAGAACTCAGCCACATTCGGAGACACAAAAATATCACTAGGAATCCATTCAAGAACCAATAATCCCTCGTCTGGTTCGTGACAAACCAGGTCAATTGTTTTTTGAATTTTTTTCATTCTATTTTCCCTTTTTAGAATTAAAACCATAGTTTTCACATTTTAGATAGATGTTAGATTGGTTATCGTTAATCGTTGGAATTGGAGGTTCGTGACAAGCTTCTAAAATTCTAGCGTGGTTCATCTTATCTCCGGAATAGCTGGAGGTGGCAAGGATTTTATCATAGTGATAAGCAATTTTCTCCAATTTATTAATCTTTAAACTTAGTTCTCATTGGTTTGTTTTGATTTTCAGTAATCTTGTTTGGATATTGTTTTTGCATATTGTGTTTAGATTATTCGTTTGAATCGTTTATGTTTGGATTATTGTGAATCATTTGCTCAAGAATTATTTTTGTTAACTAGTTGATTTCTATTATCGTGATTTGGATGTTTTGATTGGGTTTGTGATATTGGATTTGTCAATGGTTGCTAATTAGAATTTACGAGTCTAGTGCTTGGAATCGTTTAGAACCATCGCTTGGAATTGTCAGGCGTTTAATCTACACGTTGGGATTGACAACCCCAACTCATAGACTAGGTGTTCGATAAAATGCCCAAGTGGTCGTGGAGACGATTCCAAGGCCCTAGACCCCCGTTTTATTAATCATTTAAAAAGGTTTTCAATTTCGTTTTAGAAATTATTGTTAAATCTTTTATTAACTTTAGTCAAATTCATGCATGGTGATTGACGCTCTCCTTGCAAGAATAGTTTAAATTACTCGTAGTATAAATCTTAAATCATTGTTTAGTTATTACAATTCTCAAAAACCCCTTTGTCCGCGTGTTTAGATTAGCTTTTTATTATTTTCTCGTTCGTATAAACAAACACAAAAATAACTTCCGATTAGTCTTCCTCGAGAGATCGACTCAAGTTAACTTGTCAAGTCTACAAGTGACCCCGTTCTCTTGCGGGTGAACTAAATCCCTTACAAAAGTAGACGCGCGCTGTTTAACTTGATTTTAATTTTGAAAGGAACATAAAAGTTCGGATCACACCCCTTATGTGGACAATTAACAATTTTCTTAATTATTCCATGTTGTTTGGTTGGGGTGCGGCTGGGCGAAAGGCGTGTCCATACTACGTGGAGTGATCGAATGCATTTACTCTCAAGTGGAGTGGGCAGTAATCTTGGTTTGATAATCACTGAAAGTTTCTTGATTGTGGTCACCTTTTTCATAAAAGACATACAACATTTTAGAAAAATAGAAAATATGGCACTCCACTGCTGAGCGTCTGGTCAAGAATGGAGAATTTTGTAGAGATAGAAAGATTGGGACTTCTTAAAATTACTGATAAAATGTAACACGTGTTAATGGATATATATCCAAGACAAGTGGTTGGAGGAAAATAAGCATATTTTTTTATTTTCTATACTGGAGCATGAATGTGATTCAACATAATTTACATGTTATGAACATAGAGAAGAATATCTTCGAAAATGTGTTCAACATGGTAATGAATATGAAGGGGAAGACAAAATACACTCTAAAGTCAAGAGATGATTTGAATAAATATTATCTCCATCTTGAGCTTAATCAAGACACTTAAAGAAAGTATTCTAAAACTTGTTACATACTGAATAAGGCGTCAAAAGTTTCCTTGTGTGCATGGGTACAAATCTCAAGTCTTAATACAAATATGAATCAAACCTGGGGCATTGTGTCAATATGAATGGATTGATATTATTTGGGATGGAAAATCATGAATATCATGTGTTCATGCAAAGATTGATCTCAATTATATTTTGGGAACTCTTCCCCAATCAGTGTGGAAGGACCTAATGAAGTTGAGTTTGTTCTTCAAGGACCTCACTTACACGGTTAGCGGGAGTGATGATATGATTCGTCCGTAGTGTGATGTCTCTATAATCTAGTGTCAACTTGAAAAGATCTTACCGCACAGTTTTTTAGACTCTGAGGAGCATCTGCATATTCACTTGGCATGTGGAGCGAGAGATACTATCCAAGTACAATATAGATGGATGTATCCGTTCATCTGAAATTGAAGAACAATAAGAACATGGTGAGTGATGAGGGCTCGATAGAAAATGGATATCTTGTTGAAAAGGCATCAACTTTATGTTCATATTGTTTTGAAGACCATGTTTCTATGAAATGAACAAATTTGCCTCATAATGATAATGGACAAGACAGTTTACATGATGATGAGGCAGTTCCTTCGGTATTTAAAAATTTGGTCAAACCTTCGCAGCAGGAGGAGAAAAAGTCTTAGATAAATAAGAATTTAATTCCATAAGAATGTACATTCTATTGAATTTTGACGAGATCTAAGATTATTTGGTACGAGTATTTAGTTTAAATTTTTTTTAAATTACGTATATGATAAATTTAAATTATTTCATATTTATGCACATATATAATGTTTTCACGGAGGGCATAAAGTGCTTTTATGACATGGGAATTTCCAGCACCTTTACTAACTTTGAGGATTTAACTGTTCTGATTTTGAACGAATTAAAAAATAAACTATATACCATTGGAAATCCCTACGAGTCTAGTTTCCAATAAAAAATGGATCTCAAAAATAATAAGCCGAAAGTGAGTTATGACTATTTGACTGAAGTGTGGCAGTGCAGTGTTTTCACACAGGAATTTGGAAGTATGAGAAACTCTTGGTGAGTTTTCATGAACCTACTCATTCAAGCACCTTGGGAGTTGATAAGCACTTAATATTTAGTCAAGATTCATCTTATTTATTTTTATTAGAGTAACCTTTTCATTTTTCTAGACCATAAAAAATGTAATGTCTTATTTATTATCTTTGACTTATCTTGGGGGGTTGTTCCAAGTCCTTGCCTATAAAAGGGACCCCATTGTTATGTTTCCAGCAACCAATTTCGAAATAACAATATATTTTGAGCTTTTAAGCTTCTTTAGACGATTTATATTCTTGTGTTTTGCTCTAAACTCTTTTGGTGGATTCCTAGAGTTGTGAGTTTTGAGTGGTGCCTTGTGACACCTCCTACTTCTATTGAACTTTTCGGTATCAAGTGGTTATCAGAGCTTTGGTTTCGATGGATGGTCATCTGAGAAATAGACCAAACGTTGATGATATCGTTGCTCTTGAGCGAGACCTTTATGGTATGTAGTTAGAAGATTTAAGGAGATAAGTGCAACAACTCGTGCAATGCCTTGCGCGTGGAGAACCTTTATATCGTGATGTTGAGAGTCATGATTTAGAGGATGGTTCTTCAAACTATGAGATAGAAAACGTATTTCATAAAAATAATGGTTCTTGTGACATCTATTCATACCATGGTTCGTATAAAAACTTTCTATTTTCCTATGAGGATATAGAAGTTGATTACAACGACACTCCAACTTTGGATGAAGGATGACAGTCATCTTCGAAGAAAATTATCTTTTTGATGATACAAGGTCAATAAGTGAGTATTACGATGTCCCTCCAATATTTGATGAAGAGTAGATAAATTTGTCTTGTGATGAATATTTCAAGCAAGATGATGTTGTTTATACTTTAATGCATGTCCCAACAAGTGGAAAGACGAATTGTGACATTTCCGTGAAAGTCCATAAGATATGGGAGAAGTTCACAAGTTTGTCTTTTACTGAACTACCATCTAGTCTACCCCGACTTTGAAAAATTCAACATCAAGGTGATTTCATTCCAATTGGTATTATCAATAATATATCTAATTATGGAATGAATTCTAATGATCAGGTTGAAATACAAATTGATGTCGAAGAATTCTTTGCAGAAGATCATGTTCGAGAATCATTAAGTTCATATGTAGTCTTTTAACTTTTGACTTCAAATAAAAATTAAATCTGGAGAGTGTGCATTGAGTACCTCCATAAGTTTTCTGAACAAGTTCTTCAAGATACTTTTAAGAAAAGTAAAAAGTATCAAAAGAGTGCAAATATACAAACGGGACAATCTATTTTCCAAGAAGGTGATTTTACTTGGTTTTACTTAAGGAAAAATCAATTTTCTCATAGATTTTGTAGACAAATCAATCCTATAGATTACGGACCTTTTCGAGTCTTGGAAAATGTATTTCTCTTAATGATAAACTTGATCAAGATTCGAGGTCGAATCTTTTTCCAACCAAGGGAGAATGACACGGGAATTCCCAGCACTTTTACCAACTTTGAGGATTTAACTGTTTTGATTGGTAATAAATTAAAAAACAATATATATATCATTGGAAATCCCTACTAGTCTAGTTTCTAATAAAAAAACGTATCTCAAAAATAATAATTCGAAAGTAAGTTGTGGCTATTTGACTGAAGTGTGGCAATGCAGTGTTTTCACACGGGAATTTGGAAGGTTGAGCAACTCTTGGTGAGTTTTCATGGACCTACTCATTCAAGCACCTTGGGAGTTGATAAGCACTTAGTATTTAGTCAAGATTCATCTTATTTATCTTTATTAGAGTAACCTTTTCATTTTTCTAGACCATAGAAAATGTAATATATTATTTATTATCTTTGACTCATCTTGGAGGGTTGTTCCAAGTCCTTGCCTATAAAAGGCACCCCATTGTTATGTTTCCAACAACCAATTTCAAAATAACAATATATTTTGAGCTTTTAAGCTTGTTTAGAAGATTTATCTTCTTTTATTTTTCTCTAAACTCTTTTGGTGGATTACTAGAGTTGTGAGTTTTGAGTGGTGCCTTGTGACACCTCCTACTTCTCTTGAACTTTCTGGTATCATTTTAACAAGACATTATAGATGATGAGCTTAACAAAAAATGGAAAATGAATTTGGCAATTGGTTCAAAAACTATGTGAACTACTCTAAACCAATCTACATGTCATAAATCTTTAAATTTGTAATTAATCTATTAATAAATTATAAATTATTTCACATTTCATTGTTAACACACAAGATACACTAAACAATGTTATCAACAAGTACATTAAGAGTCTGGCAATAAGTCTATAACGATAAGTATCATGGTTGAAAGATAAATGGATCGAGTTGCATACGCATCAAGTAGATCAACTTATAACACTGGTGTCTTTATAAGAGAAGTAAACAATGGGGACGGTGAATATGATTACTATGGTCGTCTCGTAGAAGTTGTGGGACTCAATCCCAAATTGTCGACCAAGTGTTGGGGTCGTCAATCCCAATTCTCGACAAGCTCCGACTAATGGCTCTAAACGAACCTTGACCCGAAACCCCTAATTTCTAAACTAATTGCATCAAATAAAGCTTACAATTAAAAGAGAATTCATGGAGGGAAAATCGAAGCATTTGAAATCGAAAGAGTCAAAGAGCATTACATGTAAAGAAGTCAAAATTATCAAAGAAGAAAGTCCCATATGTCTTTTGAAAACCCAAGGTTTGCTTGGACATATGGGGTAAAAAGCTTGAAGATGCTACAATGGAGTTTGGCAAGAACTACAAGCTAGAAAATTAAAATGAGAAATTGAAATGCAAAGAAAAACAATACAAACTAAATCTAATATCCAACACAACAACAAGAACAATTAATCAAGAACAAAGCATAATAATAAAGGGAAGAACACTACCAAATTGCATTGAACTCAAAGCTTCAAATCTTCAAACAATAAGCACCACGAATGAAGGAGGTGTCACCCACTCCAACACTTAATTAAGAACAACTAACTAACTAAACTAACTAAAAACTAACCAACTAGGCTAAACTAAACTAACTACTAAGCTAGATAAGACTACATTAAACAAAGGTTTATCAACTAGGGTTTATTATTGCAAGGAATGGTAAAGGCTTGGAGGAAATGGAGCAAGCCCCAAATTCCACCAAGGAAGGTTGGATAAGGTTGGAGAAAGATGGGTCTATTTATACAAAAATACAGGGGCAAAAATGTCAAAAAGGACAAAAATCACGAGCTGGACAGCGACTCAGTCGATCGACTAAGGGTCAGTCGATCGACTGCTTCGCCCAAAAATTTCGAACCTACTGCCGAGCAGCCGATCTTGGTTGTGTCAGTCGATCGACTGAGATCCAGTCGATCGACTGGAACAGCTGCATCCGGCTCGATTTTCTCATTTTTGCTCTAAACGTCCGCCGGCTGTCGCTCCTCGTTCATGTTGTGTTTCCTTGCTTTGCCCATTCCAATCCGAGTCGAAAGAGATGCCTTGAGCGTGCACGAGACCCGCTTGGTCATCCTACGGCCAAAAATACAAAAAAGGGTAAAAATGTACCAAAAACTACTAAAAACCGCACAAAAGATATAAAAACCTAAAACTAACAAAATAGGCCAAAACGACTCCTAAAACCCGTAAATGCAAGCAAAACACATGCAAATGCGACACAAAAAGGTAATAAAAAGTGTACAAAAAAACGCAAATCAACCACCCCACACTTAGAATGATTGCTTGTCCTCAAGCAATACTAATCTAGAATTACAAAACTACCTCGGATAACCTAAACTAATGCACAAAACCTAATTCGAGACGGCGTATGCTACAATGCTTGTTAGCTTGGCTAAAAGGACGACAAATCGACTCCCGAAACCTAAAAGTACTAGGTAACCCTCCAAGTCGGTCCCCTCGTCCTTGCCCCGGCTAAGGTCTATCCACGGTCGAACCGTTAATCGGCTCCCTACTAGCCCCGATCGTCTACAACTCTCTTTAACAAATAAAATCTAAAAAGAAGGAGAAAGAGGAGACATGCAAGAGTTGCACGTTTAATTACTTAATATATACAAAGATTTATAACTTATCCTTGTTTTATTCATCATCATTCTTTTTTTCTTTTTCTTCTTTTTTCGGATTTTTTTATTTTCTTCTTTTATTTTCTTTTTTTTTTTTGGGTACCCAAGGAAATAAGGTACTTAAATACAAGATATATAAAAAGAGAAATCAACAGCTCCGATCACTCGTTGCTACTAGCAACTTACAATGTTTTTGATCGAGCACATGGAGTGATTGAAGACTTCAAAACGCAAAACAAAAATCCAATAGAGAGTGTTCGACGACGAGGTTAGTTGAGGCACTACTTCTATATGAGCTCAAGGATAGCACAAAGCTAAAGCCGAACAAAGTTCCCAAAAAGTGAAATTACCTAAGTACACTAAATTCGATCGAAAATCTAAACTCACTAACCAAATCATCAAAACCGCATCACTTCGCCAAGGATCCAAGCAATAGTAACACACACGCTACTCAAATTAACACAAGCAAGCATGCATCAATTTAAAAATCCTAAGACGAACCCTAACCACCACCCCACACTTAAAACCTAGAAATATCCTCATTGTAAATTAAGCTAAATAAAGTGGTAAAAAAAGTGTAGGGAAAAGAGAACGCCCCTATCTCCGAGCTTGTGTCGACGCGGTTGTGCGTAAGTCCTTTCTAGGAGTCGAGACAAGCAACCTACAAGAAATGAACAAACAGGGGGGTTGCAAAAACGAAATACGAATAAAAAGTTTTTTTTTTCTTTTTTTTCTTCTCCCTTTTTTTTTTACTTTTCTATTTTTTATTTTTTTTGGATTTTCTCTTTTTCTTTTTTTTTTTACAAATTGGGTTGCCTCCCAATAAGCTCTACTTTAACGTCTATAGCTCGACGGTTTATACAATTGACGCTATCCGAGATCCAAGAAGAGGTGGCGATCATGCCACGTCTTGGTGTTCTCGAGTAGACACACCGGGTGACAAAAATCACCAAGGCGGGCACGTCGGGCAAGCCGGAAGGTCGAACTATCAAAATCGCGGGCTTGCTTCGGTGGTCGGAAGAGGAAGTAGTCAACCACCCAAATGTGATCGTCCCGAAATGGGTCGACGTACTCCTTCGTCTCCCCGAATGTCATCTCTTCTCTCTCGACTTTAGAAGTAGTCGTAGTCGGGCACGAGAGAGTAGGATCCAACACATCCCCCACTACCTCTTCCACCTCCACTTGGTCAAGTAGCAACAAAGCATCGGGTGGTGGCAAAAGAGGCTCGATTAACTCCACATCCTCCAAAAACGACACAACTTCATCATTCTCTCCAAGAACGAGTGAATTCAACATTACAAGTGCCTTTGGAATCCCCAAAGGTGACTCCCCCTCACTTTCCAAGTCAACATCTTCAAAAAACATAAGAGGGGTAACGCAAATCTCCGAACCATTCTCCTCGCCCTCTATCTCCACCTCCGTGCACACCTCTTTCAAAAGACCGTCAAAAGTTGCATTGCCAACACTAACGGTGGGATCCACCACATCGAAGATGAGCATCTCGTCAAAACACGGTCTTCTAAGCTCGTCCACTTCGTTGGCAATTTTCTCTACTTGAGTCTCCATGCGATCAAGGCATTCATCCAATTGTCGAATCGCCTCCACGAGCTCGGATGAGAGAGGCTCAAAGTCCGAGAGTTGGGGCATAGACGAATCTTGAGAAAGTGAGGTGTAAGGGTCATCGCTCAAAGTGTACGAGCTCGAGGTAGGTAGATTATATATATCGTAGCTCCAAGAATATGAATCATGAATTGGTGGAGCATACGAGTCAAAACTCGGGTAAGAAAAAGGCGGGGAGAGTTGAGCATATGGATCGTCAGAACCCGGATCATAAGAATCACGAGTCGGTGCATACGGGTCCATGCTCGGGTTTTGGGGATTCGAAATCGGTGGAGAATACGAAGGGCTTGGGCCGGAATAATCGAAAGAGGGGGCCCATTCTTGACCGATCGAAGCATACGGGTCATCGTAAGTCGAGGGGACCCGATAGCTTGGGGGAGTGGTGTACGGATTTGGATACTCAGGAGTTTGGATGTAAGGGTTTGGATATTTGGGAGTTTGGATATAAGGGTCGTCGTATGGCAAACTAGCTCGGTAGTTTGCCATCCTCGGCCAGATCAATCGAGCGGCGAAGGCATCCTTTGATCGTCGTGAGTGTAGTCGAGTGGCATCGGGCTTCCCTAATGAGTACCTTGAAAACACAACACTCAACAAAGGATTACGAGCATCGAAAGTAAAACAACAATTTAAACTAACTACTAACTAAGATAACAAGAAAAATAATTAAAAACACCATTAGCCTTAATTTATCCCCTGCAACGGCGCCAAAATTTGATCGAAGAATTCTTAGTACTCTAAGAAATCTTCTCCGCAATAGTACGGAGTCGATTGTAGAGCGATAATTTTTTCGAGTCATGTCTCTCGAGGATAGATATTATCGGCGGTCGGTGGTTTTAGTTATTCTCTTGTGAAGCTAAATTACACTAATTTAAACTAAGAAAGAATTAAGTCATCTGTTTGATTTGAGTTTTGAAATTAAAAGAAGACTTTAATGAAAATAATGAAAATGAGGGTTTAGGGTGTTCGATTCGTTTCCACGATTAATCGGTTTTCGCCGAGCACTTAATCCACGATTCGGGGTTGTCAATCCCAAATTGTCGACCAAGTGTTGGGGTCATCAATCCCAATTCTCGACTAGCTCCGACTAATGGCTCTAAACGAACCTTGACCCTAAACCCCTAATTTCTAAACTAATTACATCAAATAAAGCTTACAATTAAAAGAGAATTCATGGATGAAAAATCAAAGCATTTGAAATTGAAAGAGTCAAAGAGCATTAAATGTAAAAAAGTCAAAATTATCAAAGATGAAAGTCCCATATGTCTTTTGAAAACCCAAGGTTTGCTTGGATAAATGGGGTGAATAGCTTGAAGATGCTACAATGGAGTTTGGCAAGAACAACAAAAGAACTACAAGGTAGAAAATTAAAATGAGAAATTGAAATGCAAAGAACAACAATACAAACTAAATCTAATATCCAACACAACAACAAAAACAATTAATCAAGAACAAAGCATAATAATAAAGGGAAAGAACACTACCAAATTGCATTGAACTCAAAACTTCAAATTTTCA
The DNA here is from genome assembly GCA_014905375.1 of Phtheirospermum japonicum. Classification (NCBI taxonomy): domain Eukaryota; kingdom Viridiplantae; phylum Streptophyta; class Magnoliopsida; order Lamiales; family Orobanchaceae; genus Phtheirospermum; species Phtheirospermum japonicum. The sequence goes on along the minus strand of BMAC01000290.1, from coordinate 588,196 downwards.
AACAACAAGTACCACAAATGAAGGAGGTGTCACCCACTCCAACAATTGCTTAAAAACAACTAACTAATTAAACTAACTAAAAACTAACCAACTAGGATAAACTAGACTAACTACTAAGCTAGCTAAGACTACATTAAACTAAAGATTATCAACTAGGGGTTTATTATTGTAAGGAATGGTAAAGACTTGGAGGAAATGGAGCAAGCCTCAAATTCCACCAAGGAAGGTTGGATAAGGTTGGAGAAAGATGGGTCTATTTATACAAAAATGCAGGGGCAAAAATATCAAAAAGGACCAAAATCACGAGTTGGGTTGCAACTCAGTCGATCGATTGAGGAGCAGTTGATCGACTGGCAGTCGATCGACTAAGGGTCAGTCGATCGACTGCTTCGCCCAAAATTTCTGAACCTACTGCCGAGCAGTCGATCTTGGCTGTGTCAGTTGATCGACTGGACTATCAGTCGATCGATTGAGATCCAGTCGATCGACTGGAACGGCTGCATCTGGCTCGATTTTCTCGTTTCCGCTCTAAACGTCCGCCGGCTGTCGCTCCTCTTTCACGCTGTATTTTCTTGCTTTGCCCGTTCCAATCCGAGTCGAAAGAGATGCCCTGAGCGTGCACGAGACCCGCTTGGTTATCCTACGGCCAAAAAAACTACTAAAAACTGCACAAAAACTACAAAAACATAAAACTAACAAAATAGGCCAAAACGATTCCTAAAACCCATAAATGCAAGTAAAACACACGCAAATGCGACACAAAAAAATAAAAAAAAAGTGTAAAAAAAAATACAAATCAATATTAATTACACTATATACCTAATTTTTATTAGCCTGGATTGTGAGACAACTAATATAAGTAGGATTATCTAAGAAATCTACGAGGGTGGACATTTACGACGACCCCTGATTCAATGTCGTATCAATAATAATTCCTCTATAATTCTCCTTGTTCAACTATACTAACAAAGAATCCCAAAATTTTGTATATACTACGTTCATATAATAACAAATAAGGAGACCGAACTCATGAGATGAACCTCGTTTATGAAAAAGTAACGAAAATCTTCTGAATATCTTAGTGAGTTATCTTTTTATTTCCTCATTTTCTCCATCAATTTCTAGTTCAATAATTGCAAAATCATGCACGTGATAATTAAAAGCCAAGACATTTGAAAAATACTTAAAGCTCCCCCATTTATATCAGTTTGAAAAGCATGTATGAATAAAATTTCAATTTCATGAGTGCATTTCAAGAAGTACAACAATGTAACCAACGGAAGGGTATCTTAATTATATTTATTATGGTAAACTTCAAAATAAAAGGTAATAAAAACTCCTTTTAGAATTTTTTTTTTTAAATGTAATGGGATGTCACTATATATAGACCACTTAAGACCGCACTTCCCATCACTTTCACGCGCAATTATTCATAAAACATGTGACATAATTGTTCTTTGTAAGTACTAAAATACTTTGAAATATATCATCGCCCTAATACATAATTGTGAAGCGTGTCAAGAAACAAAAACCACGAGATGAGAAAAGAAACGATGGCCCTTGAAAATAAGCTAAAACTCCCTCACTTGGTAAGCCTCGTCCTTCTAGCCTTAGTCGCCGTCTCTCTTCATCTAACGCGCAATAACAGCAACATGGTCCACTTAGACCCACAAGTTTTTCTCCAAGAAGGATCGTGCAACTTGTTTTCAGGCAGATGGGTTTACGACAACGTATCATACCCTCTTTACAAGGAAGAACAATGTTCTTTCATGGAAGATGATTTTGCTTGTGAGAAATATGGCAGAAAAGATTTAAAATATCAGAATTGGAGATGGCAACCTTATAATTGCGACCTTCCAAGGTTAATTCATTAAAATATTTGTCTCTATATTCTCTTGATTTCCCATTATATTTTAGATAATAATGAAATTTTTATATAAGTTAATTACGAAAAATACCTTAAGATTTAATCTATACGTTGCATAGAAGCAAATAATAATAATAATAATAATGATAATTAATAAATTAATTAATTATCTTTCAAAGTTACAGAATAACCCCTTGACATTTGTTTCTGTTTTACAAACTGCGATCGAGATGTTTTGTAACACCTTGCTATACTTTGACACGTGTTTAGGTTCAATGGCACGGCATTGTTGGAGAAAATAAGGGGGAAAAGGCTTGTATATGTAGGGGATTCCTTGAACAGAAACCAATGGAAATCGATGCTTTGCCTAATTGAATCAGTTTTGCCCGCATCATCAAAGAAGAAGGTCAAACTGACCGACAACATGTACCACTTTCACTCCATTGTAAGACTTTTCTTTTTTACGGGTTAACTTATTCTTTTTTGACAAATTCAATAGTTCATGTCTGATACATTTTGTTGGTTAATTAATTGATGAAAGGAATACGATGCTTTAATTGAGTTCCATTGGGCACCATTGCTGGTGGAGTCAAATTGTGATGATATAGAGAAACACAGAGTGTGGCCTCGTATACTTCAAATTAAGTCAATAGAAAATCACGGCCGGCGCTGGGTCGACGCAGACATCCTCATTTTTGACTCATTTGCCTGGTGGATGGGTCCTCGTAACGTAACAATCTCGTAAGTATACCCTCTAAGACTAGATTAGTTTGAAATCAACATTTTATTCTATCTATTTATTTATTTATTATGTTTGTTTGCGTGAGAAACTAAAATATCAGGTGGGGATCAATTGGGAGCCCCAATGCAGTACAGAAAAGGGTTTCCCAAAAATTGGTTCCATACGAAATTGCGCTACGCACTTGGTCAAATTGGATGGAAATGCATACCAATCGAACCAAAACTAAGTTGTTTTTCATGAGCCCCACGGCTTACCGTACGGGGTACGTACGTATGTATATGTTACTACATCCCAATTATAAGATGTCATTTTAAAAATTATATATATCAGACAAGTTCAAAAAAAAAATGATTGATGTTGATTTAAAAGTAATAGTACGTAATATTTTTATGGATGTAATGTGGCCTTTGAATTTTTTTTTTCTTATGACAGAAGAAATATAAAACAAAATCAAACTTCAATGCGTTTTCTTTTTCCGAGATTTCTTCGGGTTTTATTGTAAATATCAAAACCTCGATAGTTTTTGTAATTATCTCTTTATGAAATGATCATGGTTTCCATTCTCGTAATTGCATGTTACTTGTTCTATTATCTTTCTTATTGTGGTCAAAAAACAAAAAAAAATCATTCAAGTATAATTAATACTTCGTCAATTCATCAATATGCATGAACGCAGAGGTACATGGTGGGGCACGTACCACGGCTGCTACAACGTAACTGAACCGATTTTGGATGAAACATACTGGTCGGCCGCCATGAACCCCAACATGATGCGTATAATAGAATCAACCTTGAAAAAGTTGGAGCAAAGAGGCCTGAAAGTAGAATATCTCAACATAACCCAATTATCTACTTACAGGGACGATGCTCATCCATCAACTTATAGGACATTTTGGAATGCAATACCTAAAGAACAACTAGACCCCACGACTTATGCTGATTGTCTACACTGGTGTCTTCCAGGAGTACCCGATATTTGGAATCAGATCCTTTATGCCTATATTATGAAATCTTGATAGACTATATGATTTGTCTATATTTCCCCTTTTTTTTGTCTTAATGACCACGTGGTTTTGTTCTGTACATGAGAACTTTTTGATATTATTATTTTTTTTTTTTTTGATATTCCTAATAAACATACGAATAATGATCAATGGAACCGCGAACGATTTATATATTGAAAGAATTGCAGATTTCGATTCAAAGTTTTAATTAAAATAAAATGTGTGTTTTAAAAAATATAAAATAAATAGCAGCGGAAATTAAAAGACACGGATATAAATTTTTAACTATAAAAATAATTAAATTTTTATATCGAGCCAACAAAGCGAAAATTTTTACATTATAAAAAAATAGGCAAATGCTGACGGCCGTTGAACGGGCGGAATTTACTAACGGCTTGCTGACGGGCAAAGACCGTCAGGGAGAAGGCCGTCAGCTTCCTGTTAGCAAGCCGTCAGCATTTTAATTCAGCGACTGGTTTGCCGACGGGCTCCTTTGCTGACGGGTATCAACCCGTCAGCATAATTAAAAAAAAACTAAAAATATTCTAACAGGTACCAACCCGTCAAAAATATTAAGAAAATAATTAAAAAAAATGCTGACGGGTTTTGTCCCCGTCATCATATCTATTTTAAAGCAGATCAGATCTGTTTTCTGATAAACAGAAAGACAAAGGAAAAGAAAAAGGAAACCCCACCCCCAGTCCGCCCCGCCGGACACCAACCACCGCTGCTGCCTCTGCCTCGGACGCCAGCCCCAGCCCCAGCCTCGTTGCCTTCCCCTCCGCCCCAGCCCCTGCCCCCGCTATCCTCCGCTTGATTTCTCCGCCCCGCAGCCCCAGTTGCTGTGCCCTAGCAGTCGCCCAGTCGCCGCCCACAAGGTAAATTCCTCTCTCTCTCTCTCAATTTTTTTAAATTATTTTGTGAATTAAGATTTTTTATTTTCGAAAATTATATGAAATAATTACATAATTGGTGTATTATTTAGGTATTATTATATAATTAGGGTATAATTTAAGATTTTTTTTATAATTAAAGTTTAATTTAGGTATTATTGTATACTTAGGGTTCAGTTTAGGGATTTTGTGTAATTAAGTTTTAATTGAGGTATTATTTTATAATTATAGTTAATTTATATTGAGGTACTTATTCAAAGTCGTTATTTTATATTGAGGTACTTCTTCAAGGTCGTTTTGTAAGGCGATTGAGATGGAAGGAGGAATCTATGTTAAAGGTGAGTTGTCTAATAGATAGCCCTGTACGATGTTTGCCAATAATCTGTAATTATAATTATGTTGATTGAAGTATAGACAAAAGCACAAAATTCTTGGAACACTAGGAGCCAATAGGGCTTCAATTATTGGAGTGATAAAGGAAGTTTTTGGTAATTCACGTGGGAACTGTAAGTAAATCAGAGCATTTGGTGCAGATTTTGGTTTTTATTTTTTACCTATAGAGAAAATAACTGACCTTAGCATTTTTGGTTATCCTTTTGCTTTATTAGTGCTGATTGATGATGCATATGAGCCGCTGCTTCCCATAGAGGAGAACGCCATTGGTGAGCATATATCAATATATTATTATAGTCTCATTCAAATCTGTTGATTTCTTCACTATAATTATCATTGCTCTCTTCATTTCAGGAAATTATGAAGGGCAACCTAAACATTAAGAGAGTTTTAGTGCTGCTACTTGTATGCGCTTGCTTTTTGCTTCTTCAAATTATGAAAGCAGGTGAAATCACTCTATTTTCCTTTTTAAACGTGTAACAGAGTATTTTCAGGGTTAATTAAATAAATAATATAAATATAATTATAAATTGACAAAATAAAATATTTTTTTTAAAAAATTAATATTTTGTACCGGGACGCTTGTGTCAAACGCGTTCCGGATGTTTTATGAAATAAAAAACCTTCTCTCCTTCAAAAACCATAAGTTACGCATGCACACATGAATACAATAACAAAAAATATAAAGAATTAGAGTAGTTATAAAGACAGAGTTGGGTATTGAAATCAATACCATTAGGTTGCTAACATTGTAGAGTAACCACTGGGCTGCGCTGCCATACTTGTTATGAAGAGGATAAATATTACTTAAGTAGGTTTTGGCTGCGTGAAATGTGATTTTACAGAATTGCCCCTAGTTGTCATGAAATTAAAGTTGAGAGCAATGTTGTCCATGTGCGGAACTGCGGAGATTGTATCTCATTCGGTGGAATATAGAGGTTTGAAATTTTCAAAACAAGGTGGATTTCACTTCAAAATCAATTAAAATCTGAAAATGGCGGTTTTAGGATAAATGCGTGGGTCAAACCGCCTTAGACCTAGTGGATCTGAAAATGGCATTTGTAACGTGTAGATCTCCTCGAGATACATGGAATCAAAAAAAATTCGTCCACAACGGACGTCTGTTCGCACAGTTATGGCCATTTGAAGTTTCGCCAAAAAACTACACAATGTTTTGTGTAGGATGATTAATCATAGCAAGTCCCCCGAAACTTTTTTTTTCCAAATCGGCCCCAGATTTTTTTATCAATTTATAATTATATTTATATTATTTATTTAATAAACCCGTATTTTCATGCCAAACCTAATAACTTTAATAATATTTATGATATGGATTTTGGTTTACAGAATGACATGCAATACATTGTATTGGGTCCTTACCTTATTACAGGTGAATTATCTCTTCGAGCTCGATGTTTAATTTCTTCGCGGTCGAATTGTTGATTAATTAATTCTCTGTTATTATGTTACCAGCTTTCAGTTGCTTTTGCTGTGTTTGGCTATGAATGCGTTAAACTTTACAAGGAAAACAAGAAAATAAGGTTGGATGGAAATCCAGAGCTAATATGCGAAGCAGCAATCGAATGGAGCTGTGCAGATCCATTGGATTTTGTTGATTTAAGAACGATGATGATGATGCGGTTTAGTTGATTTAGAAACGAGTAATATTTATATTTGGTACTTTATTTATATTTTATACATTATACGATAAAATTGTAAATTAATTTTATTTTATTTTTAATTTTATATTTTTTTTGGGAAATGAAAATTAGTTTTCGTATTGAATTATTGATATGTGAAATAAATACTTGTAAAAATCTCAAATAAAATAAAATAAAAATAAAATTTTAAAATGCTGACGGGTCCAACCCGTCAGCATTATTTGAAATTATTGACGGGTCTCGGGTTGTGGCTGGGGGCTTCGTCAGCAAGCCGTCAGCAAATGCTGACGGGTTGATTAATGTCGTCACCAAACCATTTATTGACGTCAAAAATGCTAACGGGCGTTACCCGTCAGCAAACCCGAAATGATTACATAAGTTGTAATCTATTAAATAAAAATAAATTAAAAGCTTCTTAATAATAGATATGATCTAAACCACTCTTTCGAAAACTAAGATTCACAATCACACGATTAGATTTTAATGAAAATAATAATACTATGGAAGAAAATAATTCTTGTTGCAGGTTATGTCAGATATTGGCGACATTCGCAATCGCATCTGTTATCGGGCAAAAACTACAACAAGAATAAAATTTGCTCTCAATTGATTTTCTTTCTTTTAATCTCTCTCAAAGTGTGAATCGTTTTAGAATAATTTCTCAACTTTATATAGACACACCTTAATTTATAAGTGACCTACAAAATAAGAAAAAATGATGATATATATTTTCTCAAAAGTATTTTCTAAAAAACAAAAACTCGTAATCAAAATAAAGAAACTGAGGCTTATGAATTTCACAATTTCTTTAAAACAAATTTGCTCTGTATTGAATGTTTGTTACTCAGGATACAACGGAGTTAACCGGATATTTTATTCCGGAGAACTGAAAATAAAAGCCTAGAAATCAACACGAAAGATTGCAGGTTGAAAAAGAAAGAAGTATGCTCGTTTTTCTTGGTGTTCTGAACTTGTTGAAATGAACCTGTATTTATAGGCTTAAGAGGAGCCTCTTCAACTTATGTTTAGGTTCATTCTGCATGTAACTGAACAGAGTTACAAATGAATTGAAAGCAGAAATTAATTCTATTATTTCAAATTCCAATTTTAAAAGTTGCAGCATTTTAAGTATTAAAAATAATTTGCGAAAATAAAAAACTAAATAATTTTTTCTAGAAAATCGCAAAATTTGGGCTTTACTAATGAGCTCAATTTCGGTTCGGCATTCGTGTACGCAGGTTGCGCTCACACACGAGTTCATGGGACGGATCACGAATCGGACCGTGATTTACACACACACCCCACACCCCAAGAAGGTGATACTTTATAAGATAGCTCATTTTCTCTTATTTTTTCTATGTGGGAAAGTTCGCTTTGAAAAAGAGAAAACCTATTTCAACACTAACACTTTGAGCCTTAATATCTTTACCTTTCAAAATACATTTTGAACAAATAAATATATCATTTCAATGTTCTCACAACATAGAACACAATTGCACATTCAAACTTGTCATTCGACAAATGAGAGAAAAAGGAATTGGTGCTAAAGTTCACCCAAATCTCCTTCATATTTATTTATTTTTCCAATAATCCCCCACATGAAGGAAAGTGACAATATTTCATATTAAAATCCAACAGTCGAAACTTGAATATGATAGGTAGGTGTTACCTTTTGAACCATTCTTTGTAGAAGTACATGTACCAGTAGAACATGATGTCTGTGAACTGCTCTGCCATTGATGTCAATGATCACATACTGCACACAAGGTTCTTCTTAACTTATTTTAGTTCTCATAGTTATGTTCATTTATGGCCCTGAACATATATCCGGTTCTATAGGAGGTTCTAAGAGTTGAGCCTCACACAATTCTCTTCAAAGCGGTCCCACTTCTCTCTCACATAGGTGGTTTTTCATTTGGAGTATAATATGCTACTATGTTCGGCACACCGAAGCAAAATCATTAAAAACCAAAGGCTTATCCTTTCTTCACACATTTCACTATTAAATAATGGGTAAGGAAATAATACTTCCCATAATGATTATATTAGTCTTTTTACAATTAGGTTGTCCCTTTGAACCTAAATCTTGGGATCTATATTCAACTAGGTTGGATTCCATTGTATCAACTCATTTCCAGAGGCTTTAATTCAATTCCTCTTATTGTTTTTGCAACTAACTCTTTATTTTACCCTTTGGCTAGTGGATCCACAAGGTTATCCTTTGACTTCACGTAGTCAACAGAGATAGTTCTAATTAAGAGTAGTTGGATAATTATATTATGTCTTCGACGAATATGTCTAGACTTACCATTATATATTTTACTTTTTGCTCTACCAATAGCTGATTGGCTATCGCAAAGAATACCTATTGCCAGCACAAGCTCAGTCCATCTTAGAATATCTTCTAAGAACTGGCGTAACCATTCAGCCTCTTCACCACATATTTCTAAGACTATAAACTCAGACTCCATAGTGGATCAAGCTATTATGGTTTGTTTAGAAGATTTTCATGATACGGATGCACCTCCCAAGGGGAATATATATCCACTTGTAGAACTAGAGTCTTTGATATCTGATATCCAGTTGGCATCCGTATATCCCTGTAGAACAGTTGAATATTTACCATAGTGCAATCCAATATCACGAGTATATCTCAAGTATCTTAGTAATCTCACTATTCCATTTCTGTGTTTAACTCCTGGATTACTAGTATCTACTCAGCCTGCTCACTGCATAGGCGATGTCTGGTCTCGTACAACTCATCAAGTACATCAGACTTCCTATTACTCTTGAGTATTCTACTTGAAAAATACTTTCACCTCTATTTTTCGATAGATGTTGATTTGTATCTATCGGGGTCTTAGCATGATACCAATCTTCCTTGTTAAATTTCTAAAGGATTTTATCTACATAATGAGATTGGTTCAACACGATCCCTTGTGATATTCTAGGGATTCTAATTCCAAGTATCACATCATCTAGGCCTATATCCTTCATGTCAAATCTCTAATTTAACATGTCTTTTTTCATGTCAAATCTCGAATTTAACATGTCTTTTTTAGATTTAACAATCTTATCATTGCTCTCAACATTTAACATGTCATCTACATAAAGACATAAGATAACATAACCTAATTCATTATCTTTAACGTAGATGCATTTATCACATTCGTTGATTTTAAATCCACACTACATCATGGCATTATCAAACTTCTCATGACATTACTTTGGAGCTTACTTTAAGACATACAATGACTTAACCAATTTACAAACCTTATTCTCATTCCCTAGAGCCGAGAACCCTTCAGGTTGCTCCATGTAGATTTCTTCTTCTAAATCTCCATTTACGAAAGCTATTTTTACATCCATTTGATGTATTTCCGGATTTCTCAAAGCAGTTATAGCAATAATCATGCTAATAGATGTTATTCTAGTTACTGGGAAATATATATCAAAGTAATCAAGACCTTCTCTTTGCATGTAACCTTTAATTACAAGTATAGCCTTATACTTATCAATCGTTTTATCAACTTTCATTTTCATTTTGAAATCCACTTATATCCTAATATTTTTCTTCCGGGAGGAAGACCAACTAGTTCCCATGTGTGATTTTGCAAAATTGATCAATTTCGATTTTAATTGCCTCTTTCCATAGAGGTCCTTCCGTAGAGCTCACTACTTCAGAATAATTTTGAGGTTCAATTTCAACTATGTAAGTTAGGAAATACAGACCAAAGGACTTTTCTAACCTAGATCTCTTGCTTCTGCATGGTTGTACCTTGACGTCTTCTTCTTTTTCTTTTTCCATTATTTCTATAGTCCTTTTAATATAAAAATGTATTCCATTTTAGACTTAAGTGTAAACACATGTTCAAAGAACGAAGCATTTCATGACCCCATTATCGTATTCTTGTGTATGTATTCAATCTTAGACTCATGCATAATAAACTGATAAATCAACAGTTTTTGGTCTTATTTTCACCTTCTTAGGTATAGGTATTGCAACCTTGGAAATACACCCCCACATTCATAAGTATTTATACGATGGAGTTTTTCCATGCCATAATTCATATGGGCTTTTGTCTATTTTCTTTTGGGGCACCTTATTTAAAAGATAATTAGCTGACAACACACTCCCCCCCCCCCCCCCCTACATGTTCTGGGGCAATCTAGAACTTAACAGCATTGCATTCATCATTTCTTTTAATGTATGATTCTTTCGTTCAGCAACACCATTTTGTTGTAGTGAATAAGGTGTTGTTGTTACATGCCTTATTCCATGTCATATAAGTTAGACTAAGGTGATTCATATTCACCCCCTCTATCACTTCTAATCACCTTAATCTTTTTATTTAGTTGATTGTCAACTTCATATTTATAGAGAACAAACTTCTCTATTGCTTCATCTTTACTTTTCATAAGATACACATAACAAAACTTAGTGCAATCATCTACAAAATTAATGAAGTATTTATTTCCACCACGAGTGTGGCCTTTAAGTCACAAACATCTATGTGAATTAATTCAAGTGGTTTTTTATTTCATTCCATACTCTGAAATGGTAAACGAGTCAACTTTGCTTCTACACAAGTTTCACACTTATATTTTTTGTCAATACGAAGCATTGGTATGCATTTCGATTTCATTAACCTGCGCAGGGTATTTAATTGACATGTCCTAGTCTACCATACCATATTATGGAAGACTAAAGCAAATAAACGGAAGATTTATTTATTTATTGATGTTTGACTTAATAGTTATTACATTGAGCTTGAATAGCCCATTACATTCATAACCCCTTCCTACAAATGCTCTATTCTTGGTCAAAGTGACCACATAAGACTCGAAAATTATACGAAAACCAAATTTGCTCAACAGAAAGCCAGATACAAGATTCTTCCAAATTATGTTACATAGAGCACATTGTTCAAAGTCAGTTCCTTTTCGGAAGTTAACTTCAGCACCACTTTTCCCAGGCCTTTGATCTCAGACGTAGATGGATTTACCATGAAGAGTTTCTCTCCATTAATATTTTCATCAAGGACATTAAATAGGTCATTGCTTGAACAAACATAATGGGTAGCACCCGTGTCGACCCACCATTCACGTGGATTGGAACCCACTAGGTTCACTTCAGAGATTACAGTAGTAAAGTGCATCTCATCAACATCTTTGGCTATATTTTCCACCATGTGAGCTTGCCGAGTCTTCTTAGGCTTCCTGCAATCAGAAGACTTATGACCAGGCTTTTCACAATTAAAACAATCACCATAAAAAATTTCTTAAAATCCATTTTCTTAGGTTTAAGAGTTGTCTTTCCAATATTATTTGGTTTTTTCTTAAAAACATTCTTTGAGATTTCGGCATGCTCAACAACATTTGCTTTAGCCACATGAATATTATGGCTTTTATTGCCATATCGCTTTCTTCGATACGAAGTTTAACAAGTTCTTCAACCATCATCGGTTACTTCTTATGCATCAAATAGTTTTTGAAATCATTCTAACTTGGTGGTGGCTTCACAATGATAGCAGCCACTTGGAAATTTTCATTGACAAACATTCCCTCAGAATGAATATCAGCCGACATGATTTGTAATTCTTGCATATGATTAACAATAGTCTTATTGTCAACCATCTTGTTAATCTAGAAAATGATTAACAAGAAAATTCTTTGCTACAGCATCTCCAGTCTTATATTCTTGTCTAAGGACTCCCACAATTCCTTAACCTTTTGGAAAGAAGAGTATACATTATACAATTTATTTTCCATTTGATTCAACACATAATTTCTACATAAGAAATCAGAATGGACCCAAGAATCGAGCGCACTCACTGCTTGGATATCAGGATTTTCCTCCAACTTTGGAGGAGTTTCACTTAAGAACCTCGCAAGGTTCAGATTGGTCAAATAAAATAATATCTTTTGTTACCAACATTTAAAATTCAAGCCATTAAATTTTTCAGGCTTTTCTGCATGGTTCATTAGGATATTGATTGGCGGAGCATGCATTGCATGGGTTGCCGAAACATGGGGTGGTTGAGAAGGGATCGGTCTAGAGGAGTTTGTTCTGGACTTGGTAGTAGTAGCATCGATTTCTTTATCAGAAGCCATATTAAAACGAGAAGGAGAAGATTTGTTTAAAAAAAACTATCAAAAGTATTTTCTGGAAAATAGAAACTCGTAAACAAAATATAGAAATGAGGCTTTTGAATTTTAAAATTTCCTTAAAACAAATTTACTCCGTATTGAGTGTTTGTTTCGCAGGATACAACGGAGTTAACCGGATATTTTATTCCGGCGAACTGAAAATAAAAGCCTGGAAATCAACACGAAAGATTGCAGGTGGAAAAGAAAGAAGTATGCTCGTTTTTCTTGGTGGTCTGAACTTGTGGAAATGAACCTGTATTTATAGGCTAAAGAGGAGCCTCTTCAACTTATGTCCAGGTTCATTCTGCATGTAAATGATTGGAGTTACAAATGAATTGAAAGTAGAAATTAATTCTACTATTTCAAATTCAAGTTTTAAAAGCTGCAACATTTTAAGTGTTAAGAATAATTTTCGGAAAAAAAAATTAAATAATTTATTCCAGAAAATCACAAAATTTGGGCTTTACTAATGAGCTCGATTTTGGTCTGGCATTCGTGTACGCAGGTCGCGCTAACACACGAGTTCATGGTCCGAACTACGAATCGGATCGTGATTTGCACCCTCTAAATATATCATTAGATTGTGTGATTATTCAATAACATCTATCCATTTGAGTAACTGTGTAGAATTGCATTCTTCAGTTGTACTATGTTGTACTTTTTTTTTTATAATTAATATTACCTTTCATAATTATATTACCAAAATAACCTTTAAATGTCCTTATTATTAAAAATATAATTTTATATTGATTTATTATTATTAATTTATTTAATTTATAACATAACCCTTTAACTTTATAATTTTTTTTAATATATCCCTTAAGACTTATAGTTTTATTTTACTAAATTACATGATTTAAAGATAAAAAAAAATCAAAATTCATTAAAGTTTGAAGAACTTGTTGTGTTCTTCCCTGTTCGTGAGCATATGCATAGGATTTTATTATTCATCAACATCACCACATCATAATTTATCAGCAGTAGCAGAGGATTTAACCCATTCAACCATTCAATAGCAAGAGGAAGTCGCCCCCTCCCTGTAAACAATGGGTTTGTTGAATTCCTCGAAAGCAATCTGCAGAATATCTCTTGAGCGTCCCTCGTTATGTTCAATCTGTTGGAGCAGAACCCAGGTAACTAAGTTTAGCCTGTGGGAGTAGATGCGAACTCGTCGGTGAAATTTCACAGCGAAGTCGGTCGGGGAGTACCCTGATATACCAAAGTCAACCACTTATGGAGGTTCCCATAACTGTTTGATCAAATGAGTGAACCAACGGGCTCGATAAATTGTTCAATGGATTACAGAGAAGATGATTTAAAAAGAACTTAATTAGAGGTATAGTGCCTCCTAAATAGTTTGGAGTTGTTTGCTGGTTGTATAGTTTTTCTTTCTTAGGTGTTATTAGAGGGGTTGTTATCCTTTATTTCATGGTTGTATATTTATCCGTATCTCGTTATGCTGATTTTTGTATACTCTTTAGCATTTATTGACTGAAAAATAATAAAGCTATTATCGTGTAATGATTTTATTGTAAAACTTATATGTGGTTGATGAGTTAGTCTTTAATATTTTAAAGGGATGGCTTTATTTCATTTCACCACCTCATTGCAGCACGTCGGTGAGTCGATGGAACAAGATATGGATCATAACTCATCACACGTCAAGACGCTGTGTTGCGGGGATTGTTTGCAGGGACATTGTGTTGGTCGCGTGGTTCCTCCTTCAAACGAGTATCCGGAAGGGATATTCGTGTCAGTGTTCGATCACTTCCATTGGCAGGAAGCTTTTGATTTTAATTCTGAAGAGAAAATATGACATGTTGATCACCCTTCGTGTGGTAAGCTATTTGATCCTTCCATTTGCTGGTTCTTGATTCTGTGTTTACATTTATGAAAACACATCTAACCTTCTAATATACCCCTGAGATTTTTTTCCTTACATTTACCTCCTTCATAAAAAAATTCAAATCCTGTCTTTCACAATAAGTGTGTGTGGTTTAATTAATATCATAAATTTGGAAGGTTTATATACTATTTTGTACTAATAATGTCATATATATGTCGCCTTGCTCAATGTAATAAGATTCTTTAGACATCGCCTCAAAACTGATATCCTATTTATGATGTATATGTTTCTTTCCTATATTTCTTTGTGTTATTTTAATATAGTTTAGACCGATATATTATGTGAATCTTGTTTTGGTTAACTAATGGATGGTTGGGCATGTCAATGCACTGTTCGAGATCGTGACATAGTCTATGTGAATCTTGTTTTGAAATTATATAAGTAGTTGAAAGTTTTTTTTCTTTCATTAGCATGTTGAAGTAACTTTGAATATGCTATACAAATACTAAGTGCTTGAAGATTTTGCAATTTGTCTTCAAGAGCATGCCCGGTCATTTATGACTTTCTTGACGTGTTATGTGCCCTTTGACATGTAATGTTGATATGAACACCTCTATTGCCATTGATAAGAAAGTTGAGGACAGTGGTGTGGCCAACAGAGAATATCCATGGAGGTTGATGACAACATGAAAAGGGAACCTTCTTATTCCAGTTATCACGGGGTTTTAACAATCGAGTCCACGTGTACAATTTATGGTTGTTTAGACTATATGGATCATCTAATCATCCTTTAACTAGTGTTAAAACTCTTGTTACTTCTAAACAACCATCCCAACTTTTATGTTATAGTTAAAACCCCATGATAACAATTGTTATTTCTTGACATCGATTGTTGTTTTAACGATATATACTTGATTCATGATAATGATTGTTGTTTCGTGATAACAAATGTTGTTTCGTTGTACTAACACTGACACTTAGTTTTTACAGGCTACTAAATAGCGGTGATATGATAATGATAGTTGTACTTTGAGAAGGATTGTTGTTTCGTGGTAACAACACTTAATTTGTACACACGGCTAAGTAACAGTGTTATAATAGCTATAGTTATATAACGACTGTTGTTTAGTGATAAATTTGCACAACTTTCTAAATAATAATTATTTGATAATGATTGTTATTTCGAGATGATGGTCACTAATTTGAAATACATTGTTATTTTCAAGAATGCAACAAAATCCTAATCTAACCCCTTTTAAGTGCGATAAAAAATTAATTTAGGGAAAAGAAGGAATTATAAACAACAACACATTAAAAAAGATTTATATATCCACATCTTCATCGAATTCTTACATATCTTACACACTCCTTCACAGTATACTGTAGCATATAAACACATAAGTTATTTTTACTTATTTTTTTCTACTTCCACTAAAGTCATAGTCGATAAGTAGTTTCACGCATGTATGAATTTGAAATAATTGACATGCTATATCTACATTGCAGTCCTCTAAGATGGCATAATAAATCATAAAATAAGGATACTACAATGAAAGACCAATTTAAATATAACTTGGTAGTTGCAGTTTTAAATATTATTTGTAAAGCATCAGAACACACCTTAGTAATGGCTTTCCAAATTATGACATGCTGAAGATTTTAAAGACATTTTCTTATATGACGTCTCACCTTCTCGGGTGAAAATTTTTCAAGTAGATGGATAATTTAAAAACAAAACTACAATCTGTTAATAAATAGTGTCTAGGCATCAACAGAATGAGATAATTAATGGAACACACCCATAAATTCCAACTATATTTTGAATCTAAAAGCAACCCATATGATATATTAAAACATTATGGCTCTCTCATGTATTAAATATTTAGGGAAAAAAAGTGAAATTCTAATTGATAGATATTTAACAAAAAAGAAAAACAAAGACACCTCAGCGTTTCATTAAACAGCATGCACACATCAATGCGATGGAATCAACACACACGTGCACACACACAAAAAGAGAAACAAACTGAACAAATCAAATACATAAGGAAAATAAAAACAACTCTCTTTACGATGCAAAGAAAAACTGTAATAGTAATCACCCTTTGATGTTTCGACTCTTCCGCAATTTTCGTAATTAATTGAAACAAAGGAAAAAAATGAATGGTATAATTACCAAAAGTGAAATAAAAAAACTGACAAACACCTATCATCTTTCGAAATTAAAAACATACCCCTACTTATGGATTGAAATTTTTAAATATCATAAAAGAGCTAACTGTAATATTGAAATGTGATATATTTTACCTTCGTATAGACTTAACAAACCTCACATGTAAAACTATGTCATTAGAGATGTTCATAGGCATGATCATTTGTGTTTGGATCTTGAGAGTTGAGTGGAATATAATACACATCAAGTAATTTCCCTTTTTTAGCATTTGCAGACTTAGGGAGCTCTGACTTCTTTTCACAAGTAGTCAATTTATGGCCTGATTAATTGGAAAAGAAAAACTATACAATAGATTTAGTTCAACTAATGAACCAGAGCAAGGGTTGTATTTTTGGCTTTACGAGACTCTCTCGACCCAACTTTCAGTGGATCATGAACACAGGCATTTTTTTATGAAAGTCTATTGAGGTCACAAATCCCACTGGAATGCTAGAAATTTGCATTTTGTGTTAGCATCAAATCGACAAGTACTTCCTCAGCCTTTTTTTGTCGCACGTTGGAGTCTCTTAATAGACTTTACTTTTGAGGATTCGGTCTATAAAGCTTTAAGACACAAGTCACTACATTCTTGGTGAAGCACCATAAACCTCTTCAGTTGTGGATCCACTGCCAAAATTCGAAATTTCTCTTGCAACTACTTCCCAGCCTTTGTGGTCCATCTCTCACATACGCACTCTGCAGGTATAGATTGAAGATTCATATTCTTGAATTTTGTAAAGAGATGACTATATGGCAACCCATCCAACTCTAGCATCTTGCAATCGCATTGCTATATACTGTAACATCAACTTTCTCCGACCACTATTTTTTAGATTTTGAACCGTATTTTTCCAAAATGAATGTATGTAGACGGTCATCATGTACCTGTTTGTCAACAACAATGAAACATTGTTCCTTCGTGATTTATATTTCGACATCATCAAATAAGGCTTTGGTATAAATATTTGCAACTTGATGAAGAAGGTCGTGAAGTGCTACAGTAGGTCGTATGGTTGGTGGCACTCGTATAGATTCTTTTTGTTCTTTTAAATATATAGCTCTCATTGAGACGAGTACATGATGGAAGTGTCATAGGAACTCGGTAATTGTGCTTCCGGATTCGCCTAGGTTCTTGAATAGAGATTTTAAAGATTATGCCCGTTAAGTTGTCCTAGTCATTCCCATAAAGTGACCTCGTAGGTATACCTCGCTCTAATTTTCTTTTCTATCGTACATCTCTTTAATCCAGTTGCTATCTACAAACCCATGTTTCTCGATCTCTCTTTGCCATTCAACAGTTTCAATCGACCATCACGCCATCATTAACCATGAAAATACGGTGCAAAATTCATGTGCTTTCACATTCTGAGCATAATTTCTATTTAGATGCCAACCTCATAATCTATGCACTGCATTAGAAAAAATCTCTCTTATGGCATGACGCATTGATCCATATTGATCTCTGACAATTGATAATGGTGCCTTGCCACCTATAGTTGCAAGAAATGTCTTAAGAAACCACAGACAAGATTCGGCAGTCTCGTTATACATCAATGCAGCACCAAAGATAATACTCTTGTAGATGTTATCGATCCCCAATAAAATGACCAACGGAAAGTTCTAGGAATTTGTTTTATAAGTACTATCCATAATAATCACATTGGGAACTTTCCATACGCTGTCCGAGAGATACCATCACAACAAATAACCTACTTAATGATTCATCATCGATGCATGTTTTCTCAATAATCAAGTTTGGGTCATTCAACTGCATCCCTTCAAAAAAGGGATAGTGCATTTTGAATGTCCCCATTCCGAATAGTGTCAATGTGATGTTTGCCTAAGACATTGTAACCTACTTTTCTGTCGAACATTGTATTTCCAGAACCACCTTCAACATGTTGAAGATAATTACATCACCTTTTGAGGTGATGATATGTATCTTCAAATATATAAATTAAATTAATCTAACAGAATACAAAGTCAATAAAATAGACACACTAGTCGATAACTCAAGTTACATAGATTATGTCATCCATGTAACTGGTATTTAGATTATTTATACAATTTACTTATTTTCATTGGTTCACCTACGTGGCAAATATGACCTCGGTAAAATTAGGGGACCATTTTAAAAATATATATATTAGGTATTTAAAATCTTTTCATGATGTACACAATTAAAAAAAGAGAATAAAACCCCAACGAGTTATGTTTTAACCTTAGCATAAATTCTTGATGAACAGATGTTTGGGCTTATCTGGAATCTCGAAAAGAAAGATTTAAAAATGGTGTGCACTACTATGTTGTCAAGGTTTTGATTATTCAAACCTTATTTATTTATCAGGGGGTCATTTATGTAGCTTAAGTTAACTTTGTTGGTACTAGATAAAATCAAATCAAAACCCTCGACAACACGTACGGTGACAACATTATGATATATATTATGAGATATCGATCACATGCATGTTGCACTTGAGACGATATGTTATTTCCGCCATTTCTAGAGCGTGGTTGTGAGCAGATTGAAAATTTGTTACCTTGTACAAGCCAGTTTCAAGATCGTGTTCAATGCGGAGTCGAGCAGGTCAATTACATTTCTTGTTTACCATCTCTTTTCGAATACGTTTATGCCCTGGAATTATTTCCCTCTGAAGTCCCACACAAACACACTCCCATCCTTTGTTCTTCAAAACACCCTTCTTCAATGTGAAATAGCATTTCCGAACATCAAAACCTATTTACCTGCCATAGTTAATGTAAAATATATCGGCATCCTCACCGGAACTAAAAACTTACACTTAACAGTTGCATCGTCTGGAAGTGTTCATGTTTGATGTTCATCCTTGAATGCATATTACGCACCGTTGGAAAAAACGGGCTCCTCATCAAGTGATTATCCATTTCAAATAATGATTACTACACCTATTATCGATTTATATTACCTTAAACTTAAAATAAAAAAAAAATAAAAAAACACACTTTATACAAGCGACCGAGCATGAGGATGAATTAAAAAAATCATAAATATGAAGGAATTAATATAATTATACTGACGCTAGCCTTTTTCCTTCTTTTTATTCGAGATAGAAGGGTATAACGTCAAACACTTTGGAAATCTACCAGTAATTATAAATTTTTGCCTACTCCCACGCTTTTGTTGTCAACCAAAAATAATACGATTACTAATATGATTATTATTATATGCAGTGTTAATGTATTATGGTGGAGAAGAAGAGCAGCAAATTGTGTACAGGGACATTCTAAATAACACTTAAATTATAGGTTGAGCGTTATTGAGTGGTGTCTTACAGAAACCCATCAACGAAGGAGAAATAACAGATTATAAACCTTGTTCACAAATATGATGATATAATCGAACGCATATGAGTTATGGTTGGGGAGTTAAAACCCGTTTGTGGTGTGCGTTTCCGTTGCGATGGAGGTTGTTCGGGATTTCCAAATTTCCCCTGGTCGTGTGTAGCTGCTTGTAATCGTGGGTAGGCTTAGATTAATAGGCTTCCTAAAGTGTTGGGATTGTGGGTTAAAATGTGGCTCTACAAGGGGGGTAAAGGTTATAAAAGCTTTTCACTTAGTTACAAATATAAAATTTCTGATCAATTTGGTTAGAAGAAAAAAAATATGTGAGTGTATCTGCAACCTTCAAATCCATTGAATTTAATAACAATGATCCATTTAATGAAGTTTGAAAATTTTTCGTGAACTTAAATTGATTTTTATTATCTCCTTGGTGCTATATTAAATAAGTTATAGAAAATAAATATTAATATCTCCATCGTCATCTTCTTCTTTTTGACATATACGATTGGTAGATCCTTTTTCCCTACATCATGTTTGTGAACCAATCAAGTTTATTGGCAATCGCTTCAAATTTAAGATGCACTCTTTAAAAACCATAAAATAAAAGATATATCTTAACAAATAATATCAATCATTGTGAAATAAATAAATTAATTTACACAAAATCAATATTAATATTAGTAATGAACTCGATCTAAACCTAGAGATTCATTAGTAAAAATGAAAAATTAAGTAATTCATATTTGTAAATATTAGGTAGACACAGACACAATGACTTACGAGTTGAGAGTATGACATCCTTTACACATTTAAAAGTGCGTCACTGAGATTTATTAATGAATTTAAGCGAAACATTATAATATACTATGATTTAATACTAACCATTTAAAATAATAATATTTTTGGAATACAAAATATGCTATGTAGGTCCTTCACGTGTAATTTGCATAACCTAGGGAATTCATTAATATTGGTAGTGAACTCAATAAAAACAAATAAAAGTTTTAAATTATGTATTCCACAATAATAAGTTTTGAGTGATTTCGGTCGATCGCTATAATTCAATACACTGTATCAAACCTTATCAATATCCTAACAATGTCATAATGTGGAATTATAGGTAATCTGTTAAACTCAACCATTTGAAAAATCCATCCAAATTACCGGTGTCGTCTTTGTGAAAAATATAGTGTTTCATATCTACTAATAATAAACCCACTGGATGTTGCATTCTCAACCAGTGCATTAAATTCTTATTTGTCGGACGAAATTTAAGATGCAGGAAACACAACCCTCCACCCAACCTAATCCGCATCAGTTTAAATCCCACATATGTCATGGGTGGGATTATCCCGCGACTTCTTGTAAATAGAGGAGCGGTGTTACCGTCTCACCAAGCCAATTACATGTGAGAGTTTATATATTTTTAATATATTTTAAATGTGTAGATTAAGTTAATTAATTATATTATATTTATAAATATAGATTATATTTATGAATAATGATATTACAAATATATAATATTCTTATATAAATATATATAGTATACCATGGACCCAGGTGCACCTTATAAGGTGCACCTGTAATTTAATTTATCAACGTATATAACTGGTACATATCATCACATATAACAGATACATATCATCACATATAACTGGTACATATCATCACATATAACAGATACATATCATCACATATAACTGGTACATATCATCACAAGTAATTGAAATTCTAAATCTAAAATTTAAAATCCTAACATATAACTGGTACATATCATCACAAGTAATTGAAATTCTAAATCTAAAATTTAAAATTCTAAAATTAAAAAAACAAACCTAAAACAATAAATTAAACCCTAAAAATAAAAAATTAATCCCTAAAATAAAAAACTAATCCCTGAAATTGAATATTAAACTCTAAATCCTAAATTTCTATCGCATATCATCACATATAACTGACACATATCAGCACATATAACTAACACATATCATCACATATAACTGACACATATCATCACATATAACTAACACATATCATCACATATAACTAACACATATCATCACATATAACTGACACATATCATCACATATAACTGGCAGAATGATAGAAATAAAATGAAAAATTAAATTAAAAAAATAAAAAAACTAAACCTTAAAATGAAATATTAAACCCTAAAAATGAAAAACTAAACCCTAAAATGTAAAACTAAACCCTWAAATGGAAAAGTAAACCCTAAAYTCTAAATCTTTGACACATATCATCACGTATAACTACCATATATCATCACGTATAACTGTCAGATATCATTACATATAACTATCAGATATCATCACGTAAAA
>BMAC01000290.1:544307-565178 GCA_014905375.1 Phtheirospermum japonicum | reverse complement strand
ACACACACACACACACACACACACACACACACACACACACACATATATATATATATATATATATATATATATATATATATATATATATATATAATTGATTAATATAACTATATATTGCTGACGGGTATAGGCCGTCAGCATTGTTTTTTATTTTTTAATAGGAAAAAAAACTCTTTGTCATTATTTTTTATGGTTTACCACCTAATATTTTTTTTGTTGTTATTAACAACCCAAAGTATGCGGGTTTTACTATTTGCAACCTTCAGGCTATTTTTCATTCAAAAAATGACCGGATCGAAGCATGTAAACCTCATGCCTCATTACCAATTATTATGTTGGGCAATGTTTTCATTTTTTTTTAGAATGAGGCATGAGATTTACGTGCTTTGATCCGACCACTTTTTGAATGAAAAATAGCTTGAAGGTTGCAAAGAGCAAAACCCGCATACTTTGGGTTGTTAATAACAACAACAAACACATTAGGTGGCAAACCATAAAAACGCGACAAGTACAGGTTGCAAAGAGTTTTTTTCCCTTTTTAATATTCCTGATGGTTATATGCCATCAGCATAGTAACCTGTCAGCAATCCTTCATCACATGTTGACGACTTTTTCCCGGTCAATATTTTCCGTCAGCAAAGATAACCCATCAATAATCCGTCAGCATATGTTGACGGATTTCTGCCCATCAGCATCTTTTGTCAGCATTTGTCAATTTCTTTGTAGTGATCATAGAAGCTAGTCGGTGCAAATGAAATTTATTAATAAGAAAACTAAATACTATATAAAATTTCTATTTTTTTATCATTTCTCCAAATTCTAAAAAGTAAGAATTTTGTGTCGCCGCTCTAAATCCGACTCTCCAAACTCTATAGCTCACTACCAAATTACTAAATTGGTGGATTGGGACTGCTATTTTTCACTAAGAAAAAAATCGAGAATACCGATGGGTTTTATCAAGGGCCGAAATCCGTCGACAATTATTAATGGAACTACCAACTTATATCGCCCAAATAAAAAAAACAATGGAATTACCAAGGGTTGTGCCCTTCAGTACAAGTCATCACCAGCCCATTGGTAATAACGGTGAAAACTTTTAGTTTCATACTTTAAAATCAAATTTGTCGACGGGCTACCGACGGGCCCTTTCTACTGATGGCGCTACGTGTTGGTAAATGTTTACTGCATAAGTACCCCTTGAAAAAATTAAAAAAATATATGTTGATGGCACTATGTGTCGATAAGTGTCGACGTCATAGATAGCCATCAGTAAAATTAAAATAAAATGAAATAAAATAACTATGTCGACAGCATAAGTGTCGTCGACAAAAAATAAACCTAATATAGACCCCATCCAGACCCGTTGGTTTGTATTGAAAGCCAAAAAAGGAGGGAGGGTGAAGACATCGACTCCTCCACATTCAACCACCATCGGAGCTGCAACCAGCGCCCACCGCTACTCAAAGGTCAAAGCTGCCTCCACGTTCCAGAACCACCATGCGCCCAATCTGCCTGATTCGAACTTCCCGTACCTAATTTTAGAATAAGTTTGTCAAAGCTTAAAAGTTCGCTTGCAAGAGTACGAGTTTGCTTGTAGGTTGGTAATTTTAAGCCGAGTCGAATCTCGAGGAACAAACAATCGGAATTTTAGATGTTTGTTTAACCACTATTTCACACACGAACAAGTATAATTGGGGTTTTTGGTTTTATAAACTACGAATTGAAAAGCATAACAAATTATTGAAAACTAATTATTAAACTAATTAAACTATATTAACTAATAAAATAGAATTTAAAAGCTAAATTAACTAAAGACTAAGAACTAGGGTTTTAGAAGTGAAAGAACAATTAAACTATAAACTAGGGTTCTATAAATGGAAGAGCAATCACATATAATGAACAAAGTTACTACTATGATTACCAAGCATAAATAAAAGAAATTAAATTAAAAGGGAAACGATTACGATCTATATTATTTAATGAATCCAAAGTTCAAAATTCGAAAAGAAATAACAAATTATCTAAAATCTGGAATTAACTAACAACTAATTTAGAAAGCAATGATAGAGTTTAGAGTACTTATTATTATCTAGAAAAAGCAGTAAATCTCCAGCTATTCCGGAGAAAGAAAGATGATCTCGATCGAAGAACAAATCACAAATCGAAGGAATGGAGTTTTAGAACTTGTAATCTTGGATCTTGTATCTACGTAACGGACGGAAGAATCAGTCTCTCTCTACATCTCGGAACCTTAGGAATGTGTAAAGCGTAACCCTTGACGAATTATGGAAAGATACATATAGGTTTCCAAAACTTGAAATAGAAGTTTCCTTAAATATCTTCATCCTGGGCCCGTTAGTGGTAAGGCTACCGCTAATGCTACCGTTAACCTGTCGCTGAAACTCTCTGCTCATTCCTAACGGTGGCTCTAATGGTCAGGCTACCATTATGCCCACAGCTAACACCTCTTTGAATCCCCCTAACGGTAGAGCTAACGGTAAGGTCGTCGTTAAGCCGACTATTAATTTGTATCTGTAGGTCTCTTTTGGCACTTAGCGGTTAGGCTAACGGTAAGGCTACCATTAAGATCACCGCAAACTTATTCTAAGAGCTCTCTGTTCGCCTTTAATGGTTGAGATAGCGGTATAGGGACCGTTAAGGGTTAGCGGTAGGAGCCACCGCTAGCCCTACCGCTAAGTAGGTAAATTTGCTACTTCTTCGTTGAATCACTCATTTTTGTATGTCGGTTCTTGCAACGGTTTGCAAGCTTCATGTATTCAGTGCTGAGCTTCTTCGGCTACTTAGCTGTATGGGGGGAAATAGAGAATAATCACCCAATTTCATCAATTACAATCACAACACGATAAAATAAGCCAGAGATAAATAAATACGAGAATATGCTCAATATATCCAACTTATACAGAAATTAATCACAAATCTAACAAAAACACTACCTAAATATACATAAAATCAAGACAAATGCATGTGAATCAACTACCCCATGATTTATTGGTTTGTTCGTCCTCGAACAAACGATAACTTCAAAGAATAACAAGTATAAAAATCAACTCAAGCAAAGAGTCATGTAGTGCTACATAGATAATTTTGAAAATATAGATAATTGCAACGCAAACTCAAACGCTAGACCATTATTACATTGTCGCTCCAAAATCAAAATCATGCATCCTCTCAAAGGGTAATATATATATGTACGCTCAAAAGCACTCAAGAATTTTTTGTAGGGATGTGTATACGTTAATGTCATCAAAACACATGCACAATAAACAAGAACTGAAAATCAAAAAATTCTCCATCGCATATTAAGTGTGTAACTAACAAAGAATCGGAAAAGGTCTTTAGCGGGTTGTAAAGTAGGCTCTTTAGATGGGTATGGAATATATAAGTCGTGTGGCTAACTCACGATCTAACGTGATCAATAACTCACCAAACTATTCTAATCACGAAGCAATATGCTTCACCTCATTCAAACAAAACCTCACTAAACTCTCATAACGTATCCTTTAAACTTAGGCTATTCTCAACTCGCAACCCAAAACCGACTTCTGAACAACCACTCAAATGATTTAGAAGCTTATGATACGCTTCTTCTTTAAAACTCAACTCTTGCCTCTTAAACAAGCATAGGCAACAACTCAACAAGATTCATCATCCTCTTTATTCATCCTTTTTTTATATTTTTTTCATTTATATATATATATATATATATATATATATATATATATATATATATATATATTGATAAGAATTTTCAGAATTTTACGCACTTGTACACGCTCAAGGACAAGAACTTCAAATCACACATAGCCAACTCTGATAGGATAAACCAGATAAACACAATAAAGCGCAGGAATATCAATCAATCACATTTAAATACTAGCTACTACAAAACCACGAATTCAAATTGCAAAATTATAAAACACAACTCACACTCAACTACCCTCCTCCTCTCTAAAAATCCGGCAATCTCTGAATTGCCATAAATATATATCAAAATCAAATCAAAAGAGGAAAGGAGTAAAAAAAACGTCCCTAAAGACTAAATAGTCGAGCTGCTCCAAAAAGAACTGTGCAATCATCCCATTGTCTTGTATCGCGTGATTAATATTATCTTGATTAACAACCTACAAAAACAAATAAGCAAACAAAACAAATAACAAACTAACTAATTACTTTGGGATTTTCTTGATTTTTTTAAAGATACGAAAAGCTCGATTTGCCTCTCGAGAAGCGCTTGTTTAACGTCGAAAGCTCGACGACTCATACGATCGATGTTATCCGGGATCCAAGAATAAGTGATGGTCATGCCACGCCTTAGTGTTTTCAAAGATTAAGAGTGGCTGATTAAAATCACCAAGGCGGGCACGGAAAGCAAGTCGTAGAAGAAGAGAAATCAAAATGTAAACTCGCTTCAGAGGTCAGAGATGCGAGTAATCGATCACAATGAATATATCAAAAGTTATTCGGAGCATGGAGTGATGTTCGGTCACCGGAAGAACTAGAAAATATATCAAACAAAAGAGATGACCATCGTGCAATACAAGATCCTTTGTTTCCCCGATCACCACCTCAACATTTTCAACAAAATGAAATGAAATATCCAGGCTTAGAGGAGGGCTATCGGGCTCCTTCTCGACTATTTCTTCCACCACCTCAAAGTTAAGATTAATCAAAGCATCAAGTCGCATGCAATGAGGCTCAATAAACTCACCCTCCTCCAAAACGGGCACCACAACTCCACCATCCTCATAGAGAGCAAGTAAACTCGAATCTCCAACATCCTTCGGGCCCTCAAACAGAAACACCCCAACATTCCGGTCCAAAACCTCATCAAATAGCACAAGGAGGTTGATGCATTCAATCGAATCCTCAATCTCAACCTCCTTAATACTCTCTCCTAAACGAGCATTCAAGCTCATATCACCAACATCCAAGGTGGGCTCCACCATATCAAACATCGGAAGCTCGTCAAAAGTAAGCTGCTCCACTTCTGGTTGACTTGGGAGTTTGTCCATCTCATTCGAAAACTTTGCCATAGAAGCCGCCATCTCTGCAAATTGTCCCATTATCGTCCCCATACTCTTCATATTTTGCTGCATAGTCTTAGAAAGGTCATTTACCTGCACAGTCAATTGCGCAATTCCGTCCCAAGTACGAACGGTCTCAGCTTCTATACTTTGCTGCCACACCAATAACTGATCGTCTTGTTTAACTCCCTCCTGTGGCTCCTCGTCAAATGTCACTGGGCATATATTCTTCGAATGCCTCGGTGATCCGCAGCGACCACATAATTCAATGACCTTTTTCGAAGAAGCCTGACTCGCTAGCTCGGCTTTTAGTGCTGCTATCTCCTTGGCTATTTCCTCGAACCACTTGTCTTTTTCCTTTTGAGTTACAGAGACTTCATTGACCTTAAGTTTACGAGGCAGAGAATTGTATGAATTTGAAGTTGAGCCCCATTCAGATGAGTAGAATGCCCCCATGAACCGATCGCACACGTCCTCTCAAATTTTCAAGGAGTCGGGCTCTGAATACATCAACCATTTTCTTGCCCAATCCTTTAGTGTGAAAGAGAAGAGTCGCACCCTCCCTTGATCCCTTGTAAGGTCGCGGAGAGGGAAAGTCTGGGTGATGGTCTCGTACCCTCGGACAAACTTCAGCGGATCCTCGCTCGGTAGCCCATGAAAAAATGGGAGTTGCTCTAAGTAGAAGTCGTCGGGAAAATAATCCCACATCGCGGGGCATAATGGAATGGCTGGTTGAGAGGCACGACGGAGGTACGCGATGTCATATGATGGATACTCTCGATAGTTAGACATTTTTTTTAATATTTTTTTATTTTTGAAAGCGGTTGTTGAATCTCGGGCCTTGGTCGTCAAGGTACCTTGAATACACAACACTCAACACACGAGATTAAATGCACCGGTGGAAAATAAAAAAAAATGAACAAAAAGAAAAAAAATCACAAACAAACACTAAACACAAATAAAACAAATAAAAACACGAACAAAGATCACGAAGAGCAAACACAAAAACCACAACCTTTAGCCTTCCCCGGCAATGGCACCAAAATTTTGATTCGAACTTTCCGTACCTAATTTTAAAATAAGTTTGTCAAAGATTAAAATTTCGCTCGTAAGATTACGAGTTCGCTTGTAGTTTGGTAAGTTTAAACCGAGTCGAGTCTCGAGGAACAAACAATCGGAAATTTGGATGTTTGTTTAATTACAGTTTCACACACGAACAAGTATAATTAGGGTTTTTGATTTTATAAACTACGAATTGAAAAGCATAACAAGTTATTGAAAACCAATTAAACTATACTAACTAATAAAATAGAATTTAAAAGCTAAATTAACTAAAGACTAAGAACTAGGGTTTTAGAAGTGAAAGAACAATTAAACTATAAACTAGGGTTCTAGAAATGGAAGAGCAATCACATATCATGAACAAAATTACTACTCCCTCCGTCCCAAAATGATAGTCATGCGGTTGATTTCACACAGATTAAGAAATTGATAGTTTATATAGTTAATTCATTAATTTAGTTAGTATTTTCTAATTATACCCTTCTTGAATTATTAATGTCAATTAATGCTTATAAAAATCAGTGTTGGAATTAGTATATTTGTTATTGGAATAGTAAGATTTTACATTGTAATCGTCAATTTTCAATTTACCATGTAGAAAATTAGTATTTTAAGAATATTAATTAAGGGTATGTGTGAAAATGAGAATTTAATGATATGTTAAATATAGTAACTCGACTATCTTTATGGGACAGACAAAAATGGAATACTGGACTATCTTTGTGGGATGGAGGGAGTACTATGATTACCAAGCATAAATAAACGAAATGAAATTAAAAGGGAAACGATTACGATCTATATTATCTAATGAATCCAAAGTTCAAAATCCGGAAAGAAAGAACAAATTATCTAAAATCTAGAATTAACTAACAACTAATTTAGAAAGCAATGAAAAATTTTAGAGTACTTATTATTATCTAGAAAAAGCAGTAAGTCTCCAGCTATTCAGGAGAAAGAAATACGATCTCGATCGAAGAACAAATCACAAATCGAAGGAATGTGATTTGTACATACTTGTATGTGATTTTCGTGTGTTTTTGCATCGTGTGTTGTGTGCTTTTATGTGTTTTAGGTTTATCTTTTTATAGTTTTTCTTCCTTTTAATGTTTTTCGTCTCGTTTGGTGTTTAATGTGTTTTTACTTTATTTTGTATGAAATAATCTAATTTTGTTTAATGTTAATATCTCAGCTCAAAACGAGGAAAACGGGACGAGCGACGAGCCGAAGTCATGCAGGTGCGTCAACTGACGCACCGTCGACGCACTATCGATGCTACGCCCACGTCGACTGACGCACCGTTGACGCACCGTTGACGCAAACGCTCTGAAGTGTCGATCCTAGGCCCATCAGTCGACGCACTGCCTGGTCGACGCGTGCAGCCTAGCTCGCGTCGACTGACGCACCGTCGACGCTCCGGCAGTTTGAGCGGTTATTTTCGAAATTCTATATAAAGCCGGTGGTTTCTTCGTTTTTCAAGTGCTGGGACGAGGGGGGAAAGGTCCAGATATTGTAGAGAACCGTCGGTTCATGCCACCATTTCAATTACGCGCATAATTCGGGTTGAAGAGTCAAAGATTGCAAGTTCGAGTCGTCAATTCCTCGTTTGTTCTTCGTCTTTGTTTTACTTTCTGTATTTTCGTTTTAGTTTCTTAGATTTCAGAATTTAGATGTTAGATAGCTTAGTTTGTAATTCGTAGTTTAATTTCTCATTTGAACTTCGCGACTTTTCTCGTTAATTTCGTAAGCTTTCATTTATTTGTTGGAGATGCTTGGTGATTTGTAGGTTTTAAATGCTTAAGTTCTTGTTTTTAATTGCATGATGTTTAGAGTAACATGAGCTTTGGTTGAGTTTATTGGTTTAGTGTGCTTTGGGTCGTTTAGAACCATCGGGATTAACAACCCCGATCGTGGAGACGATTACGGCGCACTAGACCCTTACTTTCATTAATCATTTTTAAAGCTTTTAATTTTATTGCTCGTAGATGTTAGAACACCTCAAACTTTATTTGATCGAGTGTTTAGTATAGTTTAGTTTAGTTTTTATTTTCCGTTTCTACGTACGTAAAATCGAACACCGGAATAGTTTCCGATTAGTCTTCCTTGTGATTCGACTCGAGTCAACTTATCGCATACAACAGCTCCGTTCTCTTGCGGACGAGCTTTTCATTATTTTTAGACGCGAAAAAGTTCGATTCAGAATTTGGCGCCGTTGCCGGGGAAGGCTAAAGGCTGCGATTTTTGGTGTTTGCTTTTATTTGTGTGTTTGTGTTAGTATTTGTTGTTGAATTTTGTTTGTTTATTTTTATACTTTTTGGTACGTTTAATCTCGGTTTTTGAGTGTTGTGCTTTGTAGCCATATTTTTGAAACTCGAGATTATTTTGATTGAAGATGGCGAATTATCGAGTTAGTTCGCCATATGATGACCCTTACGCTCCAACTCTCGATTTCAAGTCCCTCCATCGTATTATGACCCGTATGCTCCGAGCGGTCAAGAATGGGCCCATGCTTTTGACTATCCCGGCCCATGTCCTTCATATTGATGTAATCCGAGCATGGATTCTTATGCACCGTCTCATGGGTATTATGATCCGGGTCTTGACGATTCTTATGCCCAGTTTGCCCCGCCTTATCTGAACGCGAACTCGTATGCTCCTACGTTTCAAGATTTCCATTCTTCGAGCTACGATGTTCATACTCCACCCACATCCAATGCGTATATTTCAAGCGCCGATCATTCCGTCACTATTTCTCAAGATCTTTTAGCTGAGATTGTGGAAGCGACTCGACGTATGGACGAACGCATAGAACGTATGGATGAACGCATAGAACGCCTCGATATTCAATTAGAGCAATTTGACAACAAGGTGTACGAGCTAAACCAACCTTGTCATGAGGAGTTGCCCATCTTTGATATGAAAAAGTCCACCTTTGTTGATGGCAATTCCGGCTTTGATGATATTTTGAACGAGGTGTGTGAAGATGTGAAATTTTCGGGTAAGAAGAAGAAGGTGGAAGTCGGCATTGCCTCTCCCGTGCTTTTTGAAGATTATATACACGAATGTGTGGGAGAGTTGACTTCGGGTGAATTTATTGAACCTCATGCCGTACCGCTTGATTCTTTGTACGAACATGAGAAGGAGGTGTTTGGAGAGAAAGTTGAGAAGGAGCCCGTTTGCATCCCGGGACATGATTTTTATGCCCGCCTTGGTGACTGTCATCGCCAATTCTTGCTTTTAGAGAATACCAAGACGTGGCATGACCGTCATCTATTTTTAGACCCGGGATAACATCGAATGGACGCCGTCAAGCTAAAGACGTTAAAAAAGCGCTTCTTGGGAGGCAACCCAAGCCTTTTTAATCTTATTTGTTTTTGTGTGTTTTTGTTCTTTTTGTTTTTGTTTCAGGTTCTCCTCGGCTTTGAAGCCCGTTAGATGATCTTGGATGCTCAACTCATCATCACAAGCGAGATTTTAGGGACGTATCTCTCCTTCTCTTATTTTTTACCATACTTGGCTTAATTTTTCATTTTATACAATGTGGACATTGTATGGTTTAAGTGTGGGGGGGTTTGTCCTTGGTTTGGTAAGTAATTTTTGTATGCTTGCTTGTGGTTGATTTGAGTTGTGTGTATTGATATTGACTGGAACCTTGACGAAGTGACGTGGTTAGATGCTTTGGTTAGGATATTTAGACTTTTGTTCGAATAATAGTGTAATTGTGGGGAATGAAGTGTAAATAATCTATGAAGTGTCTTGTCCCTTGTTCTATTCATGTTTCGTTCTTAAGAGTCGAATACTCTCTACTAGCCCCGTTTCCAATACCCTCTATAGGATTTTATGTAATTTTTTTATTTTTTTTATTTTGGAGACGTTAAAACTCCTCGTGCAAAGTTGAAAGATATTATCAGTTGCACTTAGCAATGTAAGGTTGGAGTCAATGAACTCTCGTTTGTGATTTATGTAAATTATGATCGTTTTGTACCTCATCTTTATGGGTACTTATAAAAAAAAAATAATAAATAAATGAAAAAAAATAAGTACAAGAAGAAAAATCCTTGTACAAGTTAAGCTCTGTTTTTGTTTTTCGTAGATTGTTTTGTTAAAGAGGGTATAGATGACTTGGCTAGTAGGGTGACGACTTGGCGGTTTGAGCAGGGATAGACTTTGGCCGAGGCATGCATGGGTGACGTACATGGAAGTCAACTCGTTACTTCTAGGTGTTCGGAAGCTAATCTAAATCTTTTATCTCAAAGTTATCGTGTCGTCCTTTTAGTTGAGTTTTCAGTCGATCTAATGCATTAACTTCTTGAATCATATGGATGCATTAGTAATTAAATCATCGGGTAATTAGCTTTTCCTTGTCTACGTCTAGATTAGATTTTGCTTGAGGACAAGCAAAAAGCTAAGTGTGGGGGAATTGATTTGTACATATTTGTATGTGATTTTCGTGTAGTTTTTGCATCGTGTGTTGTGTGCTTTTATGTGTTTTAGGTTTATCTTTTTATCGTTTTTCTTCCTTTTTATGTTTTTCGTTTCGTTTGGTGTTTTAATGTGTTTTTACTTTATTTTGTATGAAATAATCTAATTTTGTTTAATGTTAATATCTCAGCTCAAAACGAGGAAAACGGGACGAGCGACGAGCCGAAGCCATGCAGGGTGCCGTCGACTGACGCACCGTCGACGCTACGCCCGCGTCGACTGACGCACGTCGACGCAAACGCTCTGAAGCGTCGATCCTAGGCCCGTCAGTCGACGCACTGCCTGGTCGACGCGTGCAGCCTGGCTCGCGTCGACTGACGCACCGTCGACGCAAACGTTCTGAAGCGTCGATCTTAACCCCGTCAGTCGACGCACTGCCTGGTCGACGCGTGCAGCCTGGCTCGCGTCGACTGATGCACCGTCGACGCTCCGGCAGTTTGAGCGGTTATTTTCGAAAATTCTATAAAAGCCGGTGGTTTCTTCATTTTTCAAGTGCTGGGACGAGGGGGAAAGGTCCAGATATTGTAGAGAACCCTCGATTCATGCCACCATTTCAATTACGCGCATAATTCGGGTTGAAGAGTCGAAGATTGCAAGTTCGAGTCGTCAATTCCTCGTTTGTTCTTCGTCTTTGTTTTACTTTCTGTATTTTCATTTTAGTTTCTTAGATTTCAGACTTTAGATGTTAGATAGCTTAGTTTGTAATTCGTAGTTTAATTTCTCATTTGAACTTCGCGACTTTTCTCGTTAATTTTGTAAGCTTTCATTTATTTGTTGGAGATGCTTGGTGATTTGTA
This sequence comes from Phtheirospermum japonicum, assembly GCA_014905375.1. NCBI lineage: Eukaryota > Viridiplantae > Streptophyta > Magnoliopsida > Lamiales > Orobanchaceae > Phtheirospermum > Phtheirospermum japonicum. The sequence continues at coordinate 553,795 of BMAC01000290.1, read as the reverse complement.
GGTTTTAAATGCTTAAGTTCTTGTTTTTAATTGCATGATGTTTAGAGTAACATGAGCTTTGGTTGAGTTTATTGTTCTAGTGTGCTTTGGGTCGTTTAGAACCATCGGGATTGACAACCCCGGTCGTGGAGACGATTACGGCGCACTAGACCCTTACTTTCATTAATCGTTTTTAAATCTTTTAATTTTATTGCTCGTAGATGTTAGAACACCTCAAACTCTATTCGATCGAGTGTTTAATTTAGTCTAGTTTAGTTTTATTTTCGTTTCTATGTACGTAAAATCGAACATCAAAATAGTTTCCGATTAGTCTTCCTTGTGATTCGACTCGAGTCAACTTATCGCCTACAATAGCTCCGTTCTCTTGCGGATGAGCTTTTCATTATTTTAAACGCGAAAAAGTTCGATTCAGAATGGAGTTTTGGAACTTGTGATCTTGGATCTTCTCTCTCGATCTTTTATCAACATAACAGACCGAGGAATCGGTCTCTCTCTGCATCTCAAAACCTTAGTAATGTGTAAAGCGTAACCCTTGATGAATCATAGAAGGATACATATAGGTTTCCAGAACTTGGAATATAAGTTTCCTTAAAAATCTTGATCCTGGGCCTGTTAGCGGTAGCTTAGCGGTAGGGCTACCGCTAATGCTACAGTTAACCTGTCGCTAATACTCTCTGCCCATTCTTAATGGTGGTGCTAATAGTCAGGCTAACGTTACGCCCACCGCTAACACCTCTCTGAAGCCCCCTAACACTAGAGCTAAAAGTAAGGTCACCTTTAAGCCGATCGTTAACTTGTCTCTATAACTCTCTGTTGGCACTTAGCGGTTAGGATAACGGTACGGCTATCGTTAAGATCACCGCTAACTCATTCTAGGAGCTCTCTGTTTGCCCTTAACAGTTGAGATAGCGGTATAGGGACCGCTAAGGGTTAGCGGTAGGAGCCACCGCTAACCCTACCGCTAAGTAGGTAAATTTGCTACTTCTTCGCTGAATCGCTCGTTTTCATCTCTCGGTTCTTACAATGGTTTGCAAGCTGCATCTATTCAGTGCTGAGCTTCTTCGGCTACTTAGCTGTATGGGAAAAAATAGAGAATAATCACCCAATTACATCAATTACAATCACAACACGGTAAAATAAGCCGGAGATAAATAAATATAAAATTATACTCAATCTATCCAACCTATACCGAAATTAATCACAAATCAAACAAAAACACTACCTAAATATACATAAAAACCAAGACAAATGCATGCGAATCACTGCCGCTGCTCTCACACCATCGATGTCGCTTCAAAGATCCCTAGTGACAGGTAATTTTCAATTACCATTTCAATCTTCAATTTGAATTTCATTTAGGTTTAGTTTTTAATTAGGCTTGAATCAGAATTTAGGGTTTGAAATCTGGGGTTAGGGTTTGGAGTTTGGGATTAGAGTTTTCAATTAGGGATTTGGGTTCAAAATTAGGGTTAGTAATTAGGGATAAGGTTAGGTAATTAGGTTTGGTTTTGAAAATTAGGGTTAGTTTTGTGTTTAATTAGAAATTATTTCAAAAATAAGGTTGAATTATAATTATTTAGATAATTAGGGTTGATTTTAAAAATTAAGGTTATTTTAATGTTTAATTAGAAGTTATTTCAAAAACTAGAGTTGAGTTGTAATTATTTGGATAATCATGGTTCATTTGAGAATTTAGGTTTAGTTTAGGGTTTAATTAGAAACTATTTTATAAATTATGGTTCGTTTGTGATATTTAGATAATTAGGGTTAGCTTAAGGTTCAATTAGAAATTATATCAAAAATTAGGGTTGAGTTATAATGCTTTAGATAATTAGGATTAATCATCAATTAATCTTTAATTAGTGTTGAATTAGGAATTTATTATGGGTTAATTGTACAATTAATTTTTGATTATGTATTTTCGGATATGATATTTTTAATGAGTTTATTTTATCTTTATGAATACAATTTTGGGATTATTTGTGTTGTTTGATTTTGTTTTGGTTGGTTTTATGGTGACGTCGGTGGTTGATGACATGGTGTACGGTATCGGTCGAGAGGTTTTTATCCTCCAATCACGGATGTTTTGAAATATGGTGGTGGTGGTTTTCAAATGTAGTTTAATGTGATGAGATTATTTTATCTTTATGAATATAATTGATAAATTATTTGTGTTGTTTGATATTTTGATTGGTTGGCTTTATGGTGGGTGGTTGATAAGATGGTGTACGACACCGATCGGAGGTTTTGTCCTCTAATCAATGATGTTTTGAAATATGGTGGTTAGATTTTTGAAATGTGTTGGTGGTTTCAAATGTGTTTTGAATGTTGTGTTCAATGCATATTCTCAATGGTGATTTTTTATATTGTGTTTATAACTTATTAAATTAGTGAAACCAATTAATAATTATAGCACAAATCAAAATATGACAATGGTAATTCATTAATTACGTACATCGGTATAATTAATTAATGTACACGTATCATTTTCGCGCTCAAACATCTTACCTTAAACCCGTTTGGGATTTAGTATCAAACAGAGAGTTTGATATTATATTCTGATTTTTCCACTTATTTGGATATTTTGAAAATGTGATTATCTTAGTATGTGTTTTGTGAACTTTTAAATTCTGGTTTCTATATCTCTTTTGTTCTCGGGTGCACTACAATATATGTACTTAGATAACTAGGGGTGATACTGAAATCTTTAGGTCTTCAAAATACATACTGAGATAATTATATTACTCAAGTTCACATTCTTGAATGGGATAGGGCCCTTATCAATAATTCAATCGTTATATATATGCACCATCATGTATTACTTAAGTTAAATATTTGATTAAAATGTAATGTGTAAAAGTGACAGTTTTAAGGGAAAATGACTCATTTTAGAGCAAAGTGTGGCGGTGTTATTTTTTAAGTTTAATACTTGTAATATGTAAAAGTGACAATATCCAAATGGACACATTTTGCTATAAAAGTAATAGTTTTTAGTGTAAAAGTGACACATTTTAGTGTAAAAGTGACACATATAAGTTAAATGTTTGAGTACATTGTAATGTTTAAAAGTAATTTTCTTTTGTGAAAAGTGATATTTTTTTTGGTGCAAAAGTGATCGTTTTAATTGAAAAGGTTACAATATTATATTTTAAAGTTAAAGCATTATTAAAATATAATATGATGCAAAAGTGACTTTTTTTAGTTTTAAAGTGATAATATTAATTGAAAATATAACACTTTCAGTGCAAAAGTGGCATTGTTATATTTTAAATTAAAATGAGAAAGTGACACATTTAAGTGCAAATGGGACAATTTTTCGTGCGAAAAGTGAGTTTTTTTTTGTTTTTTTTTTTTTTGCATTAAGATTAACACAAAACACCGAACAAGAGGAACTTTTTAAATACAACAGAACACTTATAATGAAGTTGTAAAATAGAGTAAAGGATAAATCAATGAGTTTCAATCCCGAGTGAACCAGATAAAACGACCTCAATATCCTAAAATTTTACATAATCTAAAGTTATCAGACAAGTCATAGTTTGTTTTCAATGGCTAGTTTTCCAATCATTTTAATTTATCTCTGTACAAAAAAAAAAAAATTAAAAACATGTGACCAAATAACCTGACTGAATAATAATCCAAGCTCATTCATATAGTTAGATATATGTGAAACCCTGCGTTGATTGATTCTAACTAGAGGTGATATTTACCACAGTAAAGCAATTTTTCATTTATCATTTAGTTTATTAGAATTGCATACATGGACAAAACTTAGAATCAAATTATTTTTTCTCGAGCCGTACGAGGAGAAAACCTCCTATCCGGTTCTAGGAGGTATTGTTCATCTACTTCTATCGATCGTTACAATTGATGTTTGATCCCGAAGAGAAGGAAAAGATCTTTTAAAAGTGGGATTTTATGATTCAATGAAAAATCAAACTTATTTAAATGTTCCCCATTAATAATTATCTAAATAATATAACAATCCAATTTTCTCAAATTTCTTCACATACAATATATATATATACATCATTTACACAAAATAAGAACAATACAAAACCTTACAAAAAGGTGGCCTTACATGAAGCTTTATTGTGCCCAGGTTACCTCTCCTGATTCATCATCATATTTTCCTAAACTAGTAACAACAAAATTCACCACCGAGCTAAAATACGTTAACTGGTAACCCTCCACCTTAAAATATCTCGGACAAAAATCATAAAGACTCCTCCCTCGAATAATTCAAAGTCGTAATCACATGCCGACACGGTATCCCGCTTCCTTTCCATTCCAGGAAAGTGCATTCTCATTTCTCGGTATACATCGAATTTGAAATTTTTGCAGTGGGGTTTTGTGTTTGCTCTACCTCAATCACTCCTAAATCATTCTACAAATTCCAAATTCTCATCAGTTATCCACTACCTTTCGCGGATAAAAAAAGCCTCATGTTTCTGAACTCAATAGAGTTGAGTGTTTCTAAAAAAAAAACTCGGTCAAACCGGCAGAGCAGCCACCACCCCATGACAAGTTTTAAAAAGCAACAAAGTTTAAATATAATAAGTGACAAGTTTTGTAAAGAAACGTGGCAGTTTTCAGAGTAAGTGACAATTTCTACCAGTAACATAAAATTTCAAAATTTTCACATAGAAAATAACATACAATTTTGAAAATGACAAAGAATAATGAAGAGAGTTACCTTATTCAATGATTTCTGTTGATTCCAGTTGGCCGTGCTCAATTACAGATGTATAATTAAGGCTTTTTGTATCATCTTCATCTAAACAAGCAATAATTTTTGAATTTAAGTTTATGTGCTCTATTACAGGTGTGAAACTCGTCTCAATCAGCAGTAGTTCTATGGCGGAGTTACGACGAAAGCGCGGAGGAATAAGTATTCAAACTAACAAGATTGGGATTCCAAGTAACAAAATTGGGATTCAAAATAAGAAAAACCGACAATATAAATTTTTGTGTTAAATCCTCATCAACCGGTGTTACTTCCATGGCGGAGGCACGGCGGAGACGGGCGGATGTTTGCTGAGGTTTGTTTTGGAGGTTGGGGATCGTGGGGAGAGAGAACGGAGAAGAAGAAAGAAGAAAAGTGACGAGTTTCTTACTTTTGTTTTATTTATATGAAACCTGAATTGTTGAACGATACAAATTTGAGAGAAGTTTGAGTCTGTCACATGGTAAATGACTCGCCTAGCTATTACATAGGAGACTATTTCTTTCTATAATTAATCGTAAAAAATTGGCACTTGTATAAATTATGGTATTGAAATATCACCATCCTAAAGTAAATTGGGGTTAGATTGCAATTTAGCCTTTTTAGTCCCAAGATCTTTTGGACATGTTTCAAACGTACCCTTTTAAATCTCTATTTTAACTTGTGAAGACCTTCTTTTGACTTTTTTAGCGTGATTCATCTATTTAATTAATTAACTTCCCTTCCTTTTAAACGTAACGTTGATAATTGTGCCCATGCGTACAATAATTCTGTATATCTGTCGTGTTCCAAGTATGACTATTTATTTACTCGTATAATTACGCTTTACTAAAATCCTACCGATTTCTCATACATTCTACTACACGGGTCGTTGTCGGCTGACTAAAAAATATATTTTTTTGTTTTAAAAAAAAAGAAAGAAACAATCAATCTTGAAATTCTCTACTTTGAGCAAAATCAATAGATTCCTTCTACACATTCACAAACAATGCAGAGATGGCAAAAGAGAAAAACCCATTTTCCCCTTATTGCACTCATCTTCTTCGTTTTCATAGCTCTCACAATTCTCTACAATGAGTCGATTATTCATACAGATGATACTAATGGTGACCAGCCGCGATCTACGGTCCAAGATGCTTCTTTGCTCAATCCTACGCCTGCCCAGAAATTTAATCTTTCAAACAAACCTCCTGGTTACTTTCGCTCACTAGAACTTGAGCATACACGTTCATATCAATAATCTATTTGCAGGCTCTTACTAGTTATTGTTATGGATTTTTGGGTTTTTTTTTTGTTTGTTTGTTTCTTTTGAATAATCGATACTAAATTTTACTTTTTATTGCTTAAATTAAACTGGGTTTGTTTAAATTTTATCAATATCTCACCTTTGATGAACACATGTTCATAATATGGTGTATATAGTGAATTCCGCTTGTTTTTGTTGCTGGGCTATTGATTGTTTTTGTGTTTAGAATATCCATTTCTGCGTTTACTGTGTAATTAATTAATGTAATTTTTTTGTTCATGTTGAATTTTGTAGTGGGCTTGGATAAATTTACTAAATGCTCTTCCACGGTGAGGTATAGTGGCAGGAGAGCTATTTCAGCCGCCAACAAGGCGGAGTTTAGTGGTCGGATGGCGGCATCGGGTGTCGAAACATGTGATTTGTTCACCGGAAAATGGGTTTTCGATAATACGTCGTACCCATTGTATAACGAGTCTAATTGTCCTTACATGTCAGATCAATTGGCTTGCCACAAACATGGTAGGCCTGATTTAAGGTATCAGTTTTGGAGATGGCAACCTGAAAATTGCAATTTGCAGAGGTATTGCATTTTTCCCATTACTTAAAGAATTATTTTAAGTGTATGGATAAAGAATTATATAGTTAAGAGTGGTTTTGAAGGATATTTATTATATTTCTTGTTGATTAGGTGGAATGCGGTGAAAATGTGGGAGAAATTGAGGGGTAAGAGATTAATGTTTGTAGGGGATTCGTTGAATAGAGGGCAATGGATTTCGATGTTGTGTATGTTGCAGTCTGTGATTCCAACTGATAAGCAGACTATTACGCCAAATTCCGAACTTACGATTTTTAGAGCGGAGGTAAATTGCACTATGTATTATTTTCTGTTCAAAAGATCTTAATACTTGTATATTAACACATTAAAAAAATTATATGAATTTTGAAGAATTTCTGAAGTTGAGCTCCTATTATTATGATATTAGAAGTAATTCAGAGTGTAGGCTTTCAAAATAATTGATTTTTTTTTATGTTTGCTTTTTTTTTTCCACAGAATTATAATGCGACCGTGGAGTTTCTATGGGCACCTCTTCTTGTAGAATCTAACAGTGATGATGCAGTTGATCACCGATTGAACGAAAGAATATTGCGTCCGGATGCGATTCTTAGGCATGCATCGAAATGGGAGCAAGCCGATATATTGATCTTTAATTCGTATTTATGGTGGAGACAGGGCTCAGTTAAGCTTATGTAAGTACATTGGTATTTTTTTATTTATTTATTTTTTTTAAAAAGAATTAAAATGAGCTTAAATTTTAACTAAAATGATATTTTAGATGGAGCAATGAAGAAAATAACGTATGTCAAGAAATTAATGGGCTTGGAGGTATGGAGCTGGCTATGGAGTCTTGGGCAGATTGGGTAGCCACTCATGTTGATCCCTTGAAGAAAAAGGTTTTCTTCATAACCATGTCCCCTACACATCTAACGTAAGCCTGTTTCTTGAAAATATCTCCATTTTAAAAAATTGAATTGGTACATGAAATTCCGTGATTTTCCGTAATTTATAGAATAATTTTTTTTTTAATATAATTTATAAAATCCAATTTTCTTTTTTTTTACAAAATTCTCCCATATTTCTTTTTAATTTCCCATATATCTATAATTTCAACGAAACAGGAAAGACGAGTGGGACCCAGGAAGTGAAGGCAATTGTTATGATGAGAAAGAGCCGATACGAGACAAGAATTACTGGGGGAGCGGTTCGGATTTGCCCACGATGCGGATGTTGGAGAAGGTATTGAGTCGGTTGGGTTCAAAGGTTTCTGTTCTTAACATCACTCAGCTCTCTGAATATAGAAAGGACGGGCATCCCACGATTTACCGCAAGTTTTGGGAGCCGGTGGGGCCCGAGAAATTGGCGAATCCGGCTAGCTATTCGGATTGCATTCACTGGTGTTTGCCGGGCGTGCCTGATGCGTGGAACGAGTTGTTATTTCAACTGTTGTGAAAGGGGTTTGCAAGAAACGAGCGTATCTGGCCATGCATAATCGGTTTTTTGTTTGTTTGTTTACCCTAAAGCCTATGTACAGTTTTGGAAAAATGAGTGAAATGAAGGAAAAATCCAATGAGCAAATATTGATTATGTATCTTGTATTTAGTTTTCTTGTGAAACAGGAAGATGTTTGTTGCTGTAGCTGAGATTTGGGTTTTGCCAATCTGTATGGTTAAGCTTGGTTAAATTTTATTTCAAATTGAGTTCGAACTAGTCTTAATCAATCTGAATACAAATCGAGCTCGAATAGTTTGATATAAACATATACACACTTATCAAGCACAAGCTCAAGTCAAACTTTGATTTTTTATCAAACGTAAATGAAAATGTGTTCAAACTTTTTTAAAACTTTGACGAACCAACTTCTCCGAGCTTTTAACGAACCAAGTCAAATTATGTATTGAGTAGTTTGTTTTGATTTACGACCCTATAGTTTCCATTCGTTTTTTAGAATCCATTTTGACCGCACATGAAATTAGTAACCGAAATGTCTTCCGAACCTTGTTTTTACATCATTAATTTACGTGAGGATATTTGCACGAGTTTTCTTTTTCTTTTCGCAATATCATTTTAAGAAACAAAGCATTTTTTATTTTTTTCAATCTCCTTTTCAACATCAATCTAAGAAACAAATTAGCTTCAGTATGAGAATTTCGAAAGATATACCATGCAATCAGTTGTATCTCGTATAATATACCCATTCTCTTACTAAATGTGAGAGAACCCCGAAAATGTGAAGTTCAATTTCACGTATGCAGATTTTTTGAGAGCCTCAATTACACACGCAGTGTGTTTTCACTTCCAGCTCAGGCTCTCCCCACGCATCAAAAAATATAAAAAAAAAACGCTCAAACTTTCAGACCTTTAGTTATTCGACGATTTTTGTCTACTTTTTCTCCACTTCCCACTCAGACTCTCTCTCATTTACTGACAATTTTTCTCCACTTTTTTGGACGCTCTCCGACAACCAACATTTCCGACGATTTTTGGCCTTCATAACAAGTAAAGCATTAGTTGAAACATAAAATTCGAGTAAATTTTCGATTTTTCTCCTTTTTTTTTCTTTACTGAGTTCATAATTGAATTGATGTTTCATCATCGATTGTTAGTGTTTCACCATTAATTGTTGTTGTTTCACCATTATAATTATATGCTTTCGATTTTAGGGTTTAATCATCGATTGATATACTTTGAGATTTTTGGATTCTCTAATTTATTACAACTCCTCAATTCAGTTTCAAGATTTTGAATAGAGGTTTGTTTATATAATTTGAAATTGTGATAAGATTAGACGTGAACAAACGGTTATAACCGGCCGGTTAATTAACCGCCGGTTAATAACCGGTCGGTTAATTAACCAGTTTAGGTCTAACCGTAACCTAACCGCTTGAGAACCGGTTAAGGTTACGGTTAAACTGGTTAACCGACCGGGCGGTTAACCGGTTAACCGCGGTTAACCGACA
>BMAC01000290.1:518293-528734 GCA_014905375.1 Phtheirospermum japonicum | reverse complement strand
TTWTWTTKTWTTTGCATCTATCGGTTTATCCTTCTTCTCAYGGTTGRGACCACAACGTCGGAGTGATTGGAGGGCAGCGATGCATCATGGTGTTGTTGTTTCAGACTGTTTGTGTTGAGTTTATTGTGTGTGCGTGTGTGTGTTGCTAATTTTGTACGTTTATGCCACATGTGTGTGTTTATTGTGATRGATGATGGTGCAGTGGTGGTTGGAGAGGGGCTGGGCCGATGAGAGGAGGARATGGGCATGGCAGGAGGTTTTTAGAAAGTTGARGGGTATKCTTTTGAGAATTAGATAGAGTTTTAGACCCAATTGAATATTTTAAAAACTACAATTTGACCCTCTTAAGTTTCAATTTAGTCCTCCTAAATTAARTTTTGATTTATTTCAAACTGACCCCAAATCAAATTCTTCAAAATATCAGATTAACCCACAAAACTTTTCAAAGCTCCAAAAATCTCATTTTGACCTCCAATTACTTTATTAATTATTCAAAACCGTACAACTTTCTTATTTTTTAGCCAAAATGGGTCAAAAGACATCTAAATGATCTCAAATTTTAACCATAGCTTCGTTATAACATTCTCCTACGTAAGACGTATCCAAAATTACAAATTTACCSTAAACTCCAAATTTCAAGAATTGAGGCCCGAACGTTCTTATTATCATAATCTGCGATATAGATTATTAGTTTCATTTCCAAGTGTCTTAGGACCTTAGATATTACTTTAATATATGTTATATTTATAATTTTTATAAATATATCATATTTTAGGAATCAACATGCGCTTTTATTCGAAAGTGGTGAGGCCTTTCATGTACTGATCGGAAACCTCGTAAAGCCGTCGTAGCATATGCTTAATTTTCGAAAGAATTTCGATGAAGGTGAGTAAAACCTTCTTAACTGGGGAGTTTGAAAATTCTAAAATAATAATACGTTGTTTCTGCTTATCTGTGAGTAAAATTTTAACTGGAAAGTTTGAGATTTTCCAAATCATGAAGCACTTGTTGCTTGAACATATTTTTCTGCTTGTATAAGCCTTTTGAAAAATAATATTTTGAGGGAAAGTATGCAAGTGTGCATTGATCTTGTGCTTGTGATTAATCATTAGTCCAATTATATGATTTTATATCAAAGGCTATTGATATCATTTGTATTTGACTGTTGTTATCGACTGTCTGTTATCGGTTGTTACTATCAACTGTTACTGTCTGTCACCGTTACTATTTGTCACTATCACTGTCTGTCAGGCACGAGTAGTTTGGGAAATCAATCGAGCAGGTTGCCTGTGGTTCTTGCTTGACTACTCGGGGTACCTATTCCCATTTTTTTGGTCGGGTTGGAGACGACGACAGGATTTGGGTTGTAGATTGGGTATATTCTAAAATATGATGTACCTTAGGTTTGAATCCCATAGATAAAGGGACGTCAAGCCTACTGGGAGGGATGAGGCGACTGATTCTTCGGCTTATTAGAGTTTCATCTTTCATGGTGAGTAGAAACGTGTGGGTCGATGTTTGATCAACATCGATTCTACGTTTATATGTGTTAATCTGGCTCAAAAGCTAAGTGCTACACGTGGGAGCCACCTCTAGAGCCCTTCGGGAGCTAAGTGCTACACGCGGGAGTCACCTCTAGAATTTTGTACCCGGACACTCACAAATCTGACTAACTGTTTTATAATGAGACATATTTCCATGTCTATTCAACTGTTAACTGTTTCAATTGATTTTTGAAAATAGTTTATTATTACTTGTGTATTTTAAATACGATAATTGGTTAAATTTTGGGAAAATCTATATTTCAATCTTTCTAAAATATTTTAACTTTATTAAAATACTGAAGTCATAATTTGATTGAATATTGTGTTTGTTGCTGACTAAAGTCTTGTTACACACATGAAAATAGTTTTGCACACCAAGTGCTTTGGTTATTTTATGAAAAATATTTTCTAAGCGCTTGTCAGTTTTATATTTGAAAAGAAAACTTACATTTCCATTTGCTTGCTCTCACTGAGCTCTTTTAGCTCACGCTCTCTTTTATTTTAAAAATCAAACTCTCCAGATATCGACGTTATGAGAGTGACCCTGATCTCAATCCTCCAGGTGAAGAGTGGATCATTAGCTAGGGTTACCTCTTATCACTTTGAATTTCGGTTGGTATGAGGTTTAGTTGTATCGATTCCACCAATACAACAAGTTTTAAATGTTTAAAAGGTGATAGTTTGTTTATTTGTTTATTTATTTATAATACTATTAAGGTGGTATTTTATTTGGGGAGAATAATTTTATACACACACACACACACACACACACACACACACACACACACACACACATATATATATATATATATATATATATATATATATATATGTGTGTGTGTGTGTGTGTGTGTGTTATGTGTATAATGATATGTTCATATTTTGTGTGATGATATGTGCATTATATGTATGATGATCTTTGATTTTTTTTTATTTAATTATAAAAATGAAGAAGAAAGCACCCACTGTACCTTCAGAGCAAATAGATATACCAATACTAGTTGGTAATGCACTTGGTACAGGGCTCAATCTTCAGGAGGAAGACCTGCAATGAATGATTTACGAAAGAAGAAACAAATCATAATACAAAAAGTCTAAACAAGATCTTGCTCCGAAAAAGAAGGGAGGACAAGAGAGAATATTGAATGATGCAAAACCTCTGGTTGAGAAAAAGAAGAGGGGTGGAAAGAAGAAAATTCTCGTACAAGCACCCGATGCAACACCGGTCGTCAAAAAAACTGATTATGAAATGGAAGATGAGAAACAGGTTGTGAAGGAACTGGCCTTAGAGAAGAAGGTTTGCTATTTTTATTACTTTCCTACTTTGACAGAAATAATATTCATATTCGAATTCAAATTAAATACTTATGCTATCTATTTACAGGTTGAAGCAGTGCTAGACAAAGAGTTTAGTGATTAAACATGATGAAGAGAGTGAAAGGTGTTCACCATAAGTCATGTCATGTGCTCTACTCATATTCATATTTTTCATTTATTTTACATATAAATGCAACATATCATCACATATTAGATCTACATATCATCACATATTCCAGACGTATATCATCACAAATACGAGCCACATATCATCACAAAAAATCAAATTTTAAGCCAAAACCCTAAAATGGAAAATTGAACTCTAAATCCTAAATCTCTTCCAGATATCATCACATACACCACCCACATATCATCACATACACCACCTACATATAATCACATAAACCACCCACATATCATCACATATACCAGTCACATATCATTAGAAAAAAAGTTAAAATACTAAAATTAAAATCTTAAAGTTGAAAACTAAACCTTAATATGGAAAACTTAAACCTAAAATGGAAAATTGAACTTTAAATCCTGAATCTCTGTCAGACATCATTATTAAATATACAAGCCACATATCATTACATATGGTACGACCTAATTTTAGCTTACCTGAAAAGGTTCCAAGTTTCATGACAGCTCAGGAAAGGCAGACCGAGTAGAACAATACATCACCATGAACAGAATAGGGATAACCCTTGAGACCAATAGGGGTCCAGAAGGGATGGACCGTGCTGGGTTCGCATAAGCCACTCAGGAAAGTTCATCCTGATTTAGGCTCAACTCCCGGATAAGGGCTTATCTTGATCCGGTAGGGAGCTCGTGGGAGGTTATGACTAAGCTTAAGGAAATCTGGTCGTCCAAAGAGGATTTAACCTGCTCGGGTTGTCTGAATAACGATCCGAGATTCGCGAGCCTATTTCCAGAATCTCAGAAGGGCTTCTAACTAACTTGGGTTATAAATATCTCAGCCAAGAGAGAGAGAGGTATCACATCTTCCACACTCATTTTTTACTCCCGCATTCCTTAAGCTCTTAACTGACTTAAGCTTCGGAGAGGATTCCACCGGAATTCCTCTGGTGGTCCTTTCCAACGTGTTTTTGTGGGCAGGTCAAGCTGTCGGCAAGGACGAACAAGGTGATCTTCAAATCAGTATCTCCCAGGCAAATCAATAGGCATCGTCTGTGTGAATCGAACCCACGACCACGTGGTATGCAAGCATTTGGAGTACGAGCTGGAAAATTCTTGGGGTATATGGTCACAGAGAAAGGGATAGAAGCCAACCCGGAAAAGATCAAGGCCATTACAAACATGCAACCCCCACGAAGTGTCAAAGAGATACAATGTCTGGTGGGCTGAATAGCTGCTCTGAGTTGGTTTGTTTCCCGATCAGCAGAGAAGAGCTTGCCATTTTTCCAAGCCTTACAAAAGAAGGCTCAGCTTCAATGGGATGAAGAATGCCAAGTAGCCTTTGACAGATCTAAACAGAACTTAGCTGATATGTCTCTACTCACTAAGCCAGTGATGGGCGAACCTTTAGTCTTGTACATGTCCATCGGCAGGCAAGCAGTGAGCACAATCTTGTTGAGGGAAGAGGGTAGGCTACAAAAGCCGGTATATTACTGGAGCAAAGTATTGCATGATGCAGAGCCTCGATATGTGGAGGTTAGAGCAAGCCATGTTAACCCTGTTCGGCATGGATCGGAAGCTCAGGCCTTATTTCCTCTCTCACAAGATAGTGGTAAGAACTAACCTGCCCTTAAAAGTGATAGTAAGAAAGTTGGAGGTCTCGGGGCGATTGGTAAAATGGGTCATTGAGCTCAGTGAGTTTGACATAGACTTTGAGGGAAGAACAACAATTAAGGCCCAGGTATTGGCAGACTTTATGCAAAAAACGATTAGTTCCCTAATGGAAAAAGGGGAATGTACTATATACACTGATGGCTCAGTTGGGAGCTTGGGATGTGGAGTGCGCATAGTATGATAGACCCATAAGGGGTTACCACGGAGTATGCAGTACGAATTAACTATCTCTTATCGAATAATGAAGCCAAATATGAGGCTATTTTAAGGGGAATACAGATGGAAATAGAGCTCGGGGATGAGTGAATACACGCGCGAGTACACTCCAAGTTGGTATGAAAATACAAGGAGAATTTGACACACGAGACGATTGCATGCGAAAGTATGTAGCTCAAATCCATGAGATGGCCAAAGCTATTGACTCCTTGAACGTGCCCAAGATACCTAGGGAGGAAAACGTCCGAGCAGATTATTTGGCTAAGGTAGCTAGCTCAGCAACGGATTGCCAGGAAAGGGTAATCACCTTGTTAATGGCACATCAGGATTTCAGGGAAGGTGAGGTGAATGAGTTAAAGGAAGAAGGGGATTGGCGTGCGCCCATCAAAGCATACTTGGAAAAGGGGGAACTGCCCATAGGCAAGACCAATGCAGTAAAAATACGGTTCAAGTTGTCCTAAGTTTGCCTAATCCGAGGAGAACTTTTCAAGAGGGGCTTTGGGAAACCTCTCCTATGATTCTTAAACCCAAAAAAAGGTGCGTACATTCTAAAAGGGATCCATGAAGGATGTTGTGTCAATCACATGGGTACTAGAGCACTGACAAGGAAGACGATGAGAGCAGGTTACTTCTGGCCACAACTAAGGCAAGATGCAGAAGCCTTTGACAAGACGGGTGATTGGTTCCAGAGACACTCTCCCCTCATACATCGACCAGCAGAAGAGATCATGAAAATGAGCTCTCCATGTTCTTTTGCGAAGTGGGGAATAGATCTGGTCGGGCCTTTCCCTACATCCCTAAGCCAAAAGAAGTTCCTTATAGTAGCCATAGATTATTTCAACAAGTGGGTAGAGGCTGAGGCAATACCCAAAATCACAGAGGAGGTGGTTCTGCGATTTCTTTGAAAGAATGCGGTGTGCCAATTTGGTGTCCCAAGAATACTCGTATCGGACAATGGCAAGCAGTTCATGGGAGACCGAATAAAAGCGTGGTGCAAAAACATGAACATAGCATAGTGTTTCACATCTGTGTACCATCCCCAGGCGAACGGCCAGGTCGAGGTGACTGATTTGTACTTTTTTGTACGCATTTTTATTACCTTTTTGTGTGGCGTTTGCATGTGTTTTGATTGTATTTATTGGTATTAGGAGTCTTTTTGGCCTATTTTCTTAGTTTTAGGTTTTGTAGTGTTTTCTTTGTATTTAGTAGTTTTTCTTATATTTTCTTAGTATTTTTATTAGTTTTTATTTTGAAGGTCAACTTTGGTCAAAGGGGGCCCACGACAAGGTCGGAAGATGATTCGAACCCAAGAAACTCATTGCCAATCCACAACATATCTTTGGTGTGAGGATCGACCGGAAATGACGAGAAATGTGGTCATTTTCATTGTCATCTCATGCATTCACTCGGCGGATGTCTCAGTTTTCTTAAAACAAGCATAACTCCAAAACCACTTGTGCCATTTGCCTCCACCTTATATCATTGGAAATCTGAGAAAAATGTCTAAAACTCTTGTGTTTACAACAATCCCAAATTCTGAGTTTAAGAAGGGTAAAAAGCAGCTTTAAGAGGAGACGGCTCGACGTGGCCTCGCTTGTGGAAGGTTTTTTTGAGAGCCCATATCTCTGGGAAGAAAATTCTAAATGATACAAATCAAACTCCAAATGAAATACAAGAGGAAGGTCTATATTTCATATGAAGACATCAATGGCTGATTCCGTGTTCTTATCAGTCGATCGACTGGATTTCAGTCGATCGACTGCTCGGCAGAAAGTTTGGGGCGTTTGAACAAGGATGTGTGATTTTGGCGGAAAAAAAGACCATTTTGACCCTTATCTCACGCATTATTCAAAAAAACAAAAACCTTTCTTGGTTGAATTTGGGGCTTACTCCATTTCCTCCAAGCCTTCACTTTTGCTTTTGTAAACCCTAGTTCATAAATCCCTAGTTTAATGTAGTTTTAGTTAACTTAGTAGTTATTCTATTTTAGATTAGCTAATTAGTTGTTAGGTAGTTGTTTTTAATCAAGTGTTGGGAGTGAGTGACACCTCCCTCATTTGTGGTGCTTGTAGTTTGAAGATTTGAAGCTTTTGAGTTCAATACAATTGGTAGTTTCCTTTCTCTTACCTTCTTTTGTTGTATTGTTGATTGTTGTTATTGAAGTTGTGTTGGTTATTAGATTTAGTTTGTGTTTTTGTTCTTTGCATTTTAATTTCTCCAGTGTAGGTTTAATTGCTTTGTGTTGTTTTTCATCTTCTTGTTTAGCAAAAACTCCATTAATGCTCTTTTCAAGCTTTTTACCCCATCTGTCCAAGCAAACGTTGGGTTTTCAAAAGCCAAATGGGTCTTTCTTCTTTGAGCAATTTGACTTCTCTTAAATTTAATGCCTTTTGACCAATTTCAATTTCAAAGCTTTTGAATTCCCTCCAATTTCCCCTTCAATGTGCAAGCCTTCATGTCATTAATTAATTACTCTCAAGCAAGCTTTAATTTGTATTGATGCAATTAGTTTAAAAATTAGGGGTTTAGGGTTTTGGTTCATTTAGAATCATTAATCGGAGCTTGTCGAGAATTGGGATTGACGACCTCAATACTTGATCGACATTTGGGATTGACAACCCCGAATCGTGGAATAAGTGCTCAGCGAAAACCGATTAATCATGGAGACGAACCGAACACCCTAAACCCTCATTTTCATTATTTTCATTAAAGTCTCCTTTTAAGTTCAATTCAAAACTCAAACCCAAAACAATGACTTAATGCTTTCTTAGGAGTAGATTAGTGTAATTTTAGCTTAACAAGAGAATAAGTAAAAAACACCGAACGCCGATAATATCTATCCTCGAGAGACACGACTCGGGAAAGTTTACCACTCTACAATCGACTCCGTACTATTGCGGAGAAGATTTCTTACAGTGCTAAGAATTCTTCGATCAAATTTTCGGCGCTGTTGTCGGGGATAGATTAAGGCAAAAGGTATTTTTAATTATTTCTCTTGTTATCTTAGTTAGTTAGTTATTTTAAATTATTGTTTTACTTTCGATGCTCGTAATCCTTTGTTGAGTGTTGTGTTTGCAAGGTACTCATTCGGGGAGCTCGATGCCGCCCACCTACACTCACGACGATCAAAGGATGTCTCCACCGCTCGTTTGATCCGACCGATGATGGCAAACTACCGAGCGAGTTTGTCATACGAGGACCCTAATATCCAAACTCCCACATATCCAAACCTTTATATCCAAACTCCCGAATATCCAAACCCGTACACCACTCCCCCAAGCTATCAGGTCCCCTCGACTTACGATGACCCGTACGCTTCGATTGGTGAAGAATGGGCCCCCTCTTTTGACTATTCCGGCCCAAGCCCTTCTTATTCTCCACCGATTTTGTATCCTCATAACCCGAGCATGGATCCATATGCACTAATTTGTGGTCTTTATGATCCGAATTTTGATGATCCATATGCTCAACTCGCCCCGCCTTCTTCTTACCCGAGTTTTGACTCGTATGCTCCCCAAATTAATGATTCATATTATTGGAGCTATGACTTTTATGACCTACTCACCTCGAGTTCGTATACTCCGAATGATGACCCGTACGCCTCACTTTCTCAAGATTTGTCTATGCCCCAACTCCCGGACTTTGAGCCTCTCTCATCCAAGCTCGTGGAGGTGATTCGACAATTGGATGAATTCCTTGCTCGCATGGAGACTCAAGTAGAGAAAATTGCCAACGAAGTGGACAAGCTTAAGAGACTGTGTCTTGACGAGATGCCCATCTTTGACGTGGTGGTTCCCACGGTCGTTGACGGCAATTCGAGTTTTGACGGTCTTTTGAAAGAGGTGTGCACGGAGGTGGAGATAGAGGGTGAGGAGATTGGGTCAGAGATTAGCGTTACCCCTCTCGTGTTTTGTGAAGATGTTGAAGTGGAAAGTGAGGGGGAGTCGCCTTTGGGGATTCCAACGGCACTTGGAATGTTGAATTCACTCGCTATTGGTGAGAATGATGGAGTTGTGCCATTTTTGGAGGATGTGGAGTTGATCGAGCCTCTTTTACCACAGCCAGGTCGAGGTGACAAATCGCATATTGGTACAAGGGATTAAAGCACGGTTAGAGAAATCATGAGGTAAATGGGTGGAGGATCTCAGCTCGATCCTATGGGCATACCGAACAAATCCCAAGGAGACCACGGAAGAAATGTCGTTTAGTCTAGTGTACGGCATGGATGCAGTAATTCCTGCAGATATCGGAATAGAAACCCAAAGAATACAAAACTTTGACAAGAAACAGAACTAATTGCTGAGGTAAGATGCGTTGGATTTGGTAGAGGAGAAACGAGCCTTCCTAAAAATAGAGTATATGATAGGGTGAATTAGAGCGGCTTACAAAAAGACTGTGGTTAAGCGGAAGTTCCAAGTGGGAGACCTGGTACTCCGGAGAGCTGATCTGGGAAAGACTCGAGGAAAATTGAATGTAATGTGGCAAGGACCGTATAAAGTCACCAAGATTTTCACTGGAGGAGCGTATGAACTCAAACAGACGGATGGAATCAAGATGCCGCGAGCATGGAATATAGGAAGTTTTCAGATGTATTGTGTGTGAGATCAGTACGCAAGGACTATTTATAAGAAAGTCTTGTGGTTAATTAAATTTATCTAAATACCCCAAATAAACCTGACCCGATAGGTTAGTCAAGAGCGAACGCCCCTAAACTAGTCCGATTGACCAAGGGGTGGCCACCCCAGATAAACCTGACCCTATAGGTCAGTCAAGGGCGAAAGCCCAAAAAATGGTTTGATTAACCAAACAAAGAGTAAACTACCCCAGATAGACCTGACCTGATAGGTGAGTCAAGGGCAAAAGCCCCTTGTTTCTACCGAAAATAGTGAACCACCTGGATAAGACCTGGGAACCCGCAAGCTTCAGAAGCCTACACCACAAACAAAGGTTAGAAAGGACCACCGGTGGTTTTCCGGTGGAAACCTCTCCGATGCTTAAGTTAGTAAGCGATGAGGTGTTTTCCAGAGAAAAACAAGAAGGAATACTTGTAACAACATACCTCTCACCACCCCCAAGTTAGGGTATTTATATCTTATCCTAGTGGGGACCCCAGCCGGGATCTCGGGAACACGTGCCGTAAATCATGGGCCGTTTTATGAAACATATTCGGAACAAGTGGTCCCACTTGTTCCCTCTCGGGCAAGCTGGTTGCCAGGTCTGTTTAGACCCATACCGGCTCTGATCGTTATTGATGCCCTTTATTCTTTTATTCCAGGTCTGTCAGGCACACATACGGGCTTTCCCTAGTGGTGGGACCCCCTTTCCGGGATCTCGGGAACATAGTCCCTGATTTAGGGGCTGGTTCAGTTAGCGGATTCTGACAAGTGGTCCCTACTTGTCTCTTTAGTTCCGACCTCGAGAAGGTCTGGTTCAGAGACCATTTTTTCCGGAAGGGCTTTTGGCCACCCATTCTTTACGCCAGTTCGACCCTTCTTATCTACTATCGATTCCAGGTCTACCTCAATCCAGGCCTGACCAATATGGCCCTATCA